>CAUYLG010050637.1:0-76151 GCA_963573385.1 Cacajao melanocephalus | reverse complement strand
ACAAGAGTTGCGCTGGCGACCCGTGGGGCTCCTCCACTGGGAATCTCCTGGTCTGTGAGTGACAAAAATTCATCTGAAAGTGTGGCGTCCACTCGTTCTCTGCGCTTTCACTGGGAGCTACAATCCTGAGCTGCTAGTAATTGGCCATCTTGGATCTCTCTCCCATTTTATTATTTTTAAAGACAAAGTCTCGCTCTCTTGCCCAGGCTTGGAGCGCAAAGGCACAGTCACAGCTCACTGCAGCCTCGAACTCACGGGCTCAAGAGATCCTCCCGCCTCAGCCTCCCAAGTAACTGAGAACACAGGCACCCGCCACTGCACCCTGCTAACTTTTAAATTTTTTGTAGAGATGGAGGTGCCGGGGTCGGGCGGGGGGGCAGGGGGGGCGGTCTCACTATGTTGCCCAGGCTAGTCTGGAACTCCTAGCCTCAAGTGATGCTCCCATCTCAGCCTCTCAAAACGCTAAGATTACAGGTGTGAGCCACTGCGACCAGCCACATTATCTTATCTGATGCCCACTACAATCCTATGTAGAGAATATCACATCTTAATTTACAGATTTGGAAATTGAGGCTCAGAAATAATAATCTATTTGCCAAGCACTAGATCTGACACTGGAAACATCCTTGTTTCTCCAAGGTCCATGCTTTCTGGGTTCCTGGGACAGGATCGTCCCTTAAATTTATTCATTCAACAGTACTTCTGACACACCTCTCGTGAACTAAATAGGCCTGCTTTCCCTCAGAGAAGTTATAGTAGGGCAGATATTTAAATATAATTAGAAGGCTGGGCTCAATGGCTCTCACCTGTAATCCCAGCACTTTGGGAGGAGTGAATTACCTGAGGTTGGGAGTGGATCATGCTGAGGTGGGTGGATCATGAGACCAAGAGTTCGAGACCAGCACGGCCAACATGAGGAAGGCCTGTCGCTACTAAAAATACAAAATTTAGCTGGGTGTGGTGGCAGGTGCCTGTAATCCCAGCTACTCAGAAGGCTGAGGTGGGAGAATCGATTGAGCCCAACAGGTGGAGGTTGCAGTTAGCCAAGGTTGTGTCACAGCCTGGACGGTTGAGAGAGCAAAAAAAAAAAAAAAGAGGCCAGGCATGGTGACTCACGCCTGTAATCCCAGTACTTTGGGAGGCTGAGGCAGGTGGATCACCTGAGGGCATGAGTTCGAGATTAGCCTGGACAACGTGGTGAAACGCTGTCTCTACTAAAAATGTAAAAATTATCTGGGTTTGGTGGCACACCCTTGTAATCCCAGCCACTCGGAAGACTGAGGTGGGAGAATTGCTTGAACCTGGGAGGTGGAGGCGCCAGTGAGCCGAGATCACACCACTCCAGCCTTGGCAACAGAGTGAGACCCAAGTCTCAAAAAATAAAATAAACACATAAATATAATTAGAAACTCAGGGGTATGACAAACACATATATGGAAAGGACAGGGACTGTGCTGTTGAGAAGGCTCCTGGAAGAGATGAGACTTGGAGTTTGAGTAAGTAATCTAACAGGATGAAAACACTCTATATGGGAAGGGCTTGGGGATGAGGGTGTGACCTGTTCAAAGAACTCTGTATTCAAAGTGGAAATGCAGACACAGGCGAGATTTGGAAGGAGAGACAGGAGGTCGCCAGATCAAGCTGGGTGCTGTTACACAAGGAACTGATCATTATCTGATTATTGTCCATAAGAGCAGTGGTCTGCCATTGAAGACAGACAGGAGAATGGAATGATCGTATGCGTGCTTGAAGAAGTTAATTCTAACCATAGGGTCAGGAATGCATTGGAAATCATTGATGAAAGGATGTTCTTTTCATTTATTTATTTATTTATTGTTTTTTTTAAAGACAGAGTTTCACCATGTTGGTCAGGCTGGTCTTGAACTCCCGACCTCAGGTGATCCGCCTGTCTTGGCCTCCAAAGTGCTTACAGGCGTGAGCCACCACACCCGGCCGAGGATGGTCTTTTCAATAAAATCCCCCTTCCTCACACCATATCCAAAAATTAATTTGAGATAGATTATAGTCCTAGATGTGAGAGGTAAAAACAACAAAATTTCTAGAAGGAAACAAGAGAATGTCTTCGTGATTTGGGGATACACAAAGTCATGTAGACATGTACTTTAAGGCGGGCATGTTGGCTCGTCCCTGTAATCTCAACACCTTGGGAGGCTGAGGCAAGCAGATTGCTTGAGACTAGGAGTTTGAAACCAGACTAGGCAACATAGGCAAACCCACTCTCAACAAAAATACAAAAATTAGCTGGGCATGGTGGTGTGTGCCTGTGGTCCTAGCTCCTCCAGAGGCTAAGGCAGGAGGATGGCTTGAGCCGGAGAGTTTGAGCCTGCAGTGAGCTATGATCGCGCCACTGCACTCCAGCCTGGGCAACAGAGCGAGATCCTGTCTCAAAACAAGTTCTTTAAAAAGTACTAACCACAAAATGAAAGACTGGCCTTCATCAACATTGAGAAAAATGGCCTGTTCATCAAGAGACCATTAGGAGAGGATGACAAGGCAAGCCTTAGGGATACATATGTTTGCAACATATATTTTTGGTAAAGGACTCCCACCCACAACTTCTACACATCAATAAGAAAAATATAGCCAGCTCTTTTTTTTTTTTAACTAGTCAAAATATATGAACACAAACATGTCACAAAATAGGATGTCACAGTGGTTAATGAGCACCTGAAAAAGTGATCATCATTAATGCTCATTAAGAAAATGCAAATTAAGGCCAGGCATGGTGGCTTACTCCTGTAATCCCAGCACTTTGGGAGGATGAGGCAGGCAGATAACCTAAGGTCAGGAGTTTGAGACCAGCCTGGCCAGCATGCTGAAATCCCATCTCTACTAAAAATACAAAAATTAGCCAGGTGTGCTGGCGTACACCTGTAGTCTCAGTTACTCTGGAGGCTGAGGCAGGAGAATTGCTTGAACTCAGGAGGTGGAGGTTGCAGTGAGCTGAGACTGTACCACTGCACTCCAGCCTGGGCAACAGACTGAGACCCGATCTCAAAAAAAGAAAACAGATTGAGAGCATCAATTTCTATGTTTATTCAAAGAAACCGTAAACACCAGTTCCATGGGATAATTGGGCTTGTTCCACCTAAAGAACTAAACCCTCAACCCTGGGCCTCCTTTAGTGGTGGCCATGTCATTTAGTTTTTTGGTTTTGTTTTTTTTTTTTAGACAGAGTCTCGCTCTGTCACTCAGGCTGGAGTGCAGTGGCACAATCTCGGGTCACTACACCCTCTGCCTCCTGGGTTCAAGCAATTCTCCTGCCTCAGCCTCCTGAGTAGCTGGGATTATAGGTACCTGCCACCACACCGGGCTACTTTTTGTATATAGAGATGAGGTTTCACCATGTTGGCCAGACTGGTCTCAGACTCCCAACCTTGTGATCTGCCTGCCTCGGCCTCCCAAAGTACTAGGATTACAGGCGTAAATAAGCCACTGCACCCTGTCACAGTTTCCTTAAAAAGAAGAGCTACAGCCAGACACGGTGGCTTACATCTGTAATCCCAGCACTTTGGGAGGCCGAGGCGGGTGGATCATCTGAGGTCAGGAGTTCAAGACCAGCCTGGGCAACACAGTGAAACCCTGTCTCTACTAAAACTATAAAAAATTAGCTGGGTGTGGTGGCGGGCTCCTGTCGTCCCAGTTACTCAGGAGACTGAGGCAGGAGGAACGCCTGAACCTGGGAGGCAGAGGTTGCAGTGAGCCAAGATCACACCACTGCATTCCAGCCTGGGCAACAGAGGAGACTCAATCTCAAAAAAAAACAAAACAGAAGGGTTATGGCTCGGCGTGATGGCTCATGCCCGTAGTCCCAGCACTTTAGGAGGATGAGTCGTGTGGATCACCTGAGGTCAGGACTTCAAGACCAGCCTGGGCAACATGGTGAAACTCTGTCTCTACTGAAAATATAAAAATTAGCCAGGTGTGGTGACACATGCCTGTAATCCCAGCTACTCAGGAGGCTAAGGCAGGAGAATTGCTTGAACCTGGGAGGTGGAGGTTGCAGTGAGCCAAGATCACACCACTGCACTCCAGCCTGGGTGACAGAGTGAGACTCCATCTCAGGAAAAAAAAAAAAAAAAAAAGGCTAGAATATCTCATCTCCTAAGAATGCTATTAAGGTAGGATGGGGGTTGGAGGAAAGGGGGTAATGATGGACAAAGGGTACAAAATCTCAGTTAGACAGGAGGAATGCTTTTTTGAGAACTATTGCACAGCTTGGTGAATGTAATTAATAACAGTGTATAGTACATTTCAAAACCGTTAAGAGGTCAGGCATGGTGGCTCACGCCTGTAACCCCATCACTTTGGAAGGCCGAGGTGGGAGGATCACTTGAGCTCTGGAGTTAAAGACCAGTCTTGGCAATATAGTGGGGCTCCATCTTACAAAACAAATTAAAAAATTACCCAGCCATGATGGCATGCAGCTCTAGTCCCAGCTACTTGAGAGGCTAAGGTGGGAAAATTTCTTGAGCTGGGAGGTTGAGGCTGCAATGAGCCGTGATCATGTCACTGCATTTCGGCCTAGGTGACAGAGTGAGACCCTGTCTCAAAAACAAACAAAAAAAAAGTTAAGAAAATAAATTTTAAATGTTCTCACCACCAAAAAATGTAAGTATTTGAGGTGGTGGATATAGTAATTAGCTTGATTTAATTATTCCATATTGTATTCATAAGTCATAACATCATGCTGTACACCATAAATACACACATGGTCAATTTACAATAAAATAAAAAAATTTAAAGCATGGCAATGGAAAAAAAAAAGATTGAATGGATAAGAGGAAATGCTTCCAGAATAGTGGAGTGAGAATCTCCGAAAACCCACTTCTCCGTAAAAGCAAAGAGAACGCTGACAAAAATGGTCGAAATCAACTTGTTCAGACCTGGAAATTATCTAAAGGCTTGCAACAATTTGAAGAGCATGTGTTCAAGTAAAAGGGCTGAATCTCAGTATAAACACTGATTTTGTAGCATTTTATTTTGCCCTAAAAGCATCCCTGTTTCCCAGATGCATGAAAATATGCTAGCTTTTAACCAAGGTAACTGTGAAAACAAGCATCCTGCCAGCCACTGGAAGAGGGAGGCTGGGCTTGGAGCAACTAGCCCTATGCCCAAGGCATTTGTCCAGAACAATCAGTGGCAATTGTTTAACATTGCAACTACCTGATGTGGTGTAATCAGTTGGGGCCAATAAGAAACTGACCAAAAATTTTTAAAAGGAATAATTGGGAAACAAGATGTCAATAAGATACTTTAAAAAGCTCCTGCTGTGTTTCCAATAATCCAGTGAGCTATATGTATGTGCAGGGCTGTGCACACACCCAGGAAGACCTGAGAAGATCCTAAACTCTCACCTCTGGCTGACTTTGAAAGCCTGCACAAGAGGAAATGAAGGCTAAGGCAGAGTTGTAAGTTGCTTGCTGGAGTATAAAAGACATGCCTCAACACACACAGAGTTCCTCAGCACATGCTGCAAAACTTAATGGTTCAAAGCTTTTTTTTTTTTTTAAGAGATGGGGTTTCACCATGATGGCCAGGCTGGTCTTGAACTCCTGACCTCAGGTGATCCGCCCACCTTGGCCTCCCAAAGTGCTAGGATTACAGGCGTGAGCCACTGTGCCCGGCCGGTTCAAAGCTTTTAAAAAGATCTCTTTTTAATTTTTTAAATACATTTTTTAAAAATATGGAATAATTCACGAATTTGTGTGTAATCCTTGCACAAAGGTCAGATAATTTTCTCTGTATCGTTTTAATTTTAGTGTATGTGCTGCCAAAGCAAGTACATGTCTAGGCAGATCTCTGTTCAATTATTACCTGACCACCGAGATAACTAAGCAAAGTCTTCAGTTGTTGCACAGAACAAAGAACACAGATTTTACAGAATTAACTCCAGAGAAGTCACTAAACAACCACCATCAATAAGAAGCAACAACAACATCAAACCCCAGGGAGTAGGGAGAAAGGAATCTGATTTCCGAAAGTGCTATATTGTTTGTTTATTTATTTATTTTTGTGGCAACAGGGTCTTCCTATGTTGCCCAGGCTGATCTCAAACTCTTGGGGTCAAGCAATCCTCCTATCTCAGCCTTCCAAAGTGCTGGGATTACAAGCATGATCCACTGCACCCAGCCATAAAGTATGATGTTTGCTAGGCTAGGTATATTGAATGCATTTTGACTTACGAAATTTTCAACTTAAAATGGGTTTATCAACACATAATTCTATTGTAAGTTGAGGAATATTTGTATATGCATAATGGGAGTCCCCGAAGGATAGGATTAAGAAAAGGAGGCAAAGAATATTAGAAGAAATAGAGGGTAAAAACTTCCTGAATTTGGTTTTAAAAACATTAAATATTCGAAAAATTTTATGAACTCTAAGTAGGATAAACTAAAAAACAATCCACAATTAGGCACGTAATAGTCAAACTGTTGAAAGTCAATGAGAATCATGAAAGCATCAAGAAAAGGGTGACTCATTACATACAATGAGTATGTAATTAGTCATAACCTTCAATAGAATTAACAGCTGAGTTACTATCAGAAAAGATGGTCATGATCCAGTTTTCCCAGCACTATTTTTTTTTGCAAAGGCAATTCTTTCTCCCTCAACTTGAAACACTTGTCGAAAACATAAGGCCTTACTTCTAGACTCTTGATTCTATTCTATTGATCTAATATCTATCCTTATGCTAGTAATAACTGTCTTGATTACTGTAGTTTTTTTTTAGAGACAGGGTCTCGGTATGTTGCTCAGGCTGGAGTGCAGTGGCTATTCACAGGGGCGATCCACTACTGATCAGCACGGAAGTTTTGACCTGCTCTGTTTCCGACCTGGGTCAGTTCACCGTTCCTTAGGCAACCTGGTGGTCCCCCACTCCTGGGAGGTAACCACATTGATGCCTAACTTAATGTGGACACCTGATTGGCATAGCGCACTACAGCCCAAAACTCCTGGACTCAAGTGATTCCACAGCCTCAGCCTCCTGAGTAGCTGGGACTATAGGCACGAGCCACCGTGCCCAGCAATTACTGTAGCTTTGTAGTAAGTCTTAAAACTGGGAAGTTGTGAGACCTCTAACTTAGTACATCTTTTTCCAGATTATTTTAACTATTCCAGGTTTCTTAATTTTCATAGGAATTTTAGGGCCAGCTTGTCAGTTTTTGTAAAACTACAGTCAGAATTTCGATAGGAATTGTGTTGACCCTGTAGCTAATTTTTGAAAGAACTGGCATCTTAACAATATTAAATCCTAGGCATGGTGGCACATGCCTGTAGTGCCAAGTGGTACTTGGGAGGCTGAAATAGAAGGATCATTTGAGCTCAGAAGCTCAAGTTCATCCTGGGCAACATAGCAAGACCCTCATCTCTAAAAACAAAAACAGCTGGGCGCGGTGGCTCACGCCTGTAATCCCAGCACTTTGGGAGGCTGAGGCAGACAGATCACCAGAGGTCAGGAGTTTGAGACCAGCCTGACCAACATGGAGGAAACCCCATCTCTACTAAAAATACAAAAGTAGCTGGGCGTGGTGGTGCATGCCTATACTCCCAGCTACTCAGGAGGCTGAGGCAGGAGAATCACTTGAACCCAGGAGGCAAAGGTGGTGGTGAGCTGAGATCTCGCCCTTGTGCTTCATGGGCAACAGAGCAAAACTCCGTCTCAAAAACAAACAAACAAACAAACAAACAAAAAGCCAAAACCCACAATATTAAGTCTTTTTAATCCATGAATATGGAATGTCTTCCCATTTATTTAGGCCTTTGATTTCTTTCAACAATGTTCTGTGGTTTTCAAGATACATGTCTTGCAGTTTGTTTGTTTGTTTATTGGTTGATTGATTGATTTGAGATGGAGTCTCTCTCTGTCTCCCAGGCTTGAGTACAGTGGTGTGATCTCAGCTCATTGCAACCTCCACCCACTGAGTTCAATCGATTCTCATGCCTCAGCCTCCCGAGTACCTAGGATTACAGGTGTGCGCCACCACATCTGGCTAATTTTTGTATTTTCAGTAGAGAAGAGGTTTCGCCATGTTGGCCAGGTTGGTCTGGAACTCCTGACCTCAAGTGATCCTCCTGCCTCAGCCTCCCAAAGTGCTGGAATGACAGGTGTGAGACACTATGCTTGGCCCAAAATTGGCATTCTTTAAATGTTTGGTAGCATTTACCAGTGAAGCCTGTAGATAGGTCATGCTATCCTATTTCTTTCTTTTCCTTTTTTTTTTTTTTTGAGACAGAGTCTCACTCCATCACCCTGGCTGCAGTGCAGCGGCACGATCTCTGTTCACAGCAACCTCCGCCTCCCGGGTTCAAGTGATACTCCAGCCTCAGCATTCTGAGTAGCTGGGACTACAGGCTTGCCACGACTCCAGCTATTTTTTTTTTTTTTGTATTATTAGTAGAAATGGGGTTTCCATGTTGCCCAGGCTGGTCTTGAACTCCTGACCTCAAGTGATCCGCCGGCCTCGGCCTCCCAAAGTTGCTAGGATTACAGGTGTGAACCACCATGCCCAGCCTATCCCATCTCTTTGTGTGTCTCATAATTTTGTCTTGAAAACTGGACTTTTTTTTTTCCTTCTGAGATGGAGTCTGGCTCTTATCGCCAGGCTGGAGTGCAGTGGTGAGATCTTGGCTCACTGCAACTTCCGTTTTCTGGTTTCAAGCAATTCTCCTGCCTCAGCCTCCCAAGTAACTGGGACTACAGGCACGCACCACCACGCCCGGGTAATTTTTTGTATCTTTAGTAGAGACAGGGTTTCACCATGTTGGCCAGGATGGTTTCGATCTCTTGACCTCATAATCCTCCCGCCTCGGCCTCCCAAAGTGCTGGGATTACAGGTGTGAGCCACCGCACCTGGCTAGCTGGACGTTTTAGATAATATATTTTAGCAACTCTGACACTTGGTTACTCCAACTCCAGCCAGGGCTTGTGGTTAACGTTGTTTGCTGATCATGTATTGCTTTGTGACTTAGTTGAACAAGTTTCACCATCACGATCCTCATTTCACACTATGCAGACTCTGACGTCCCTGCTCAGATTTTTTCTTTCTGTTTTTACCTTTTAACTTGGCTATTTAGGGGTCACCCCTGCGTCAGCATAAGCCACTTCATGGTTAAAGGTTGTACTCGGCCAGGCACAGTGCCTCATGCCTGTAATCCCAGCACTTTGGGAGGCTGATGCAGGAGGATCACTTGAGCGCAGGAATTCAAGACCAGCCTGGGCAACATAGCGAGACCCCATCTCTAAAAAAAAAAACTGGCCAGGTTTGGTGGCTCATGCCTGTAATCCCAGTACTTTGGGAGAGCAATGAAGGAGGATCACTTGAGCACAGGAATTCAAGACCAGCCTGGGCAACATGGCAAGACCCCATCTCTACAAAAATTAAAAAAAAATTAGTTGGTCATGGTAGTGCATGCTTGGAGTCCCAGCTACTCAGGTGGCTGAGGTCGGATGATTGCTTGAGCTCAGGAGTTCAAGGCTGCAGTGAGCTAATCATGTCACTGCCCTCCAGCAGCCTGAGTGACAGAGGAAGACCTTGTCTCTCCTCTCTCTCAAAAAAAAATTGTGCTTCAGCCTCTTGGCCAGTTAGATTTTTGTCCTTTCCCATCAGATGTGTGTGTGGCTTGGAGGCTGCAATCACAGTTCGGAGAATTTCTCCTTTTGCCTCATGGTCAGCCAGGGACTAGTAGCTTGGCATTCCCCCTGTGCTGTCTCCTGAGAAGGCGCAGCCTTGGGCAGGCAGCCTTCCAGATGGCCGGGTATGGCTGTGACATCATCTTTAAGCCCAGCTTCCTAGGAGTCACCGCTGTGCCAGAGCTGCTTATTGTTCACTCTGTGCTGGTCACAGCTTACGCTAAGCCCCTGTTGCCTGTGATGATGGGTCTGGATGCATGCAGGGAATGTTTCAGGTGTCAGATTGTTTCGAGTGGGTGCCGCCAAGCACAGGTGCACAGAATTCCTGATCCCCAGTTTGTCTGTGATCCCAGTGGAGATATTCTTGGCTGTTTCTTTCTTTGGTTCTCTCTCTCTTTTTTTTGGAGACAGAGTCTTGTGCTGTTGCCCAGGCTGGAGTGCAGTAGCTCGATCTTGGCTCACTGCAGCCTCCACCTTCTGGGTTCACTCGATTCTCCTGCCTCAGCCTCCCAAGTAGCTGGGACTGCAGGCACATGCCACCACGCCCAGCTAATTTTTGTATATTTAGTAGAGATGGGGTTTCACCATGTTGGCCAGGCTGGTCTCGAACTCCTGACCTCAGGTGATCTGCCTGCCTCGGCCTCCCAAAGTGCTGGGATTGCAGGCATGAGCCACTGCGCCTGGCCTTAAGTTTCTTTTTAATCAATGGTGCCTCTTCGCTGCCTGTTTTTATGTCAGGGATTTGTTGGGGAGACTGAAGCCCCTGTTGCACAGACGGTCCCACATTCTGGATTTGGCCAATTGTGTTCCTGTGGTTTCATTTAACACAAAGATGAGAATATTCTTGTTTCTTTTACTTAGAACTAGAGGAAATCTGTTTGGGCAAGAAGACTTCTGTGATTCCCATAGGTTAGAGGGTATGTGCATTTTAAATTTTGACTTGTGCTACTAAAAAGGTTGCACCAATTTACAGGCCTCCAACTCTGTATGAAAATGTACCCCCTTCCCCACACAAAAGAGAAAAAAGCCTGGGTACAGTGGCTTACACCTGTAATCCCAGCACTTTGGGAGCCCAAGGCGGGCGGATCATGAGGTCAGGATATAAGACCATCCTGGCCAACATGGTGAAACCCTGTCTCTACTAAAAATACAAAAATTAGCTGGATGTGGTGGCACATGCCTGTAGTCCCAGCTACTAGGGAGGCTATGGCAGGAGAATCACTTGAACCCAAGAGGCGGAGGTTGCAGTGAGCCGAAATTGCACCATTGCACTCCAGCCTGGCAACAGAGCGAGACTCCGTCTCAAAAAGAAAAAAAAAAAAAAAAAGAAAATGCCTTTCCCACCCCAGTCGTAAACAGAATCAACCCTTATTGTGATCTTTTAATTTTTTAAATAGAGACAGGGTCTTGCTCTGTTGTCCAGAACTACTCCTGGGCTCAAGGGATTCTCCCGCCTGGGTCTCCCAAAGTGTTGGGATACAGACATGAGCCACCACACCTGGCCTACTTTGATCTTTTTGAAATTCTTTTAGTTTTTTTGAGACACGGTCTTGCTCTGTCAGTTGGGCTGGAGTGCAGTGGCACAATAATGACTCATTGCAGTCTTGACCTCCCAGGCTCAAGTGATCCTCCCACCTTAGCCTCCCAAGTAGCTGAGACTACAGGAGCGTGCCACCATGCCAGCTAATTTTTATTTTATTTTTCTGCAGAGATGAGGCTTTGTCATGTTGCCCAAACTGGTCTCAAACACCTGGGCTCACCTGGGCTTCCCAGAGTGCTGGGATTACAGGCAACAGCCATTGTGCCCGGCCGATTGTGATTTTTTTTTTTTTTTGAGATGGAATCTCTGTTGCTAGGCTGGAGTGCAGTGGCGTGATCTCGGCTCACTGCAACCTCTGCCTCCTGGTTCAAGCGATTCTCCACCACAGCCTCTTGAGTAGCTGGGACTACAGGCACGCACCACCACACCCTGCTAATTTTTGTATTTTTAGTAGAGATGGGGTTTCACCATGTTGGCCAGGATGGTCTCGATCTCTTGACCTCATAATCCGCCTGACTCGGCCTCCCAAAGTGCTGGGATTACAGGCATGAGGCACCACACCCGGCCTGTGGTTATTCTTAACATGGGATAATTCTACTTCTGGCCACAAGAGGCCACCAAGGCCCAGCATATTGGACCCAAGGGGGCCCTCCTAGGTGTGGGCTCCCCTCTTGGGAGGCTGGGATGGCACTAGTGTTCTAGGAAATATCTCAGGTCCAGTGATCAGGAGTAGGGGAGTGAGGCTGACAGGGAAGGAGTGGACAAGAGGCTGTGCATGTCAGAGAAGGGCCAGGTTGCATTTCAGACCTGGTGGTCAGCTCCTGGAAATTCGAGCCCTGAACATTTCTGTGATTAAAAATGCATGTTAAAGCTGCCAGTCATCATTACGGTAGCAGCGGTAGCAGGTGTGCTCCCAAACTCACTTCTTCCTCCCTCTGCTGCGCATGTGCGTGCGTGCGCACACACAGTACAAAGATACAGAGATGTGCTCTCTCTCTTTTTGTTGGTATGGTTATATATATTTTCAGGGGCTTTTTTTTGGTTAATTGAAGTCTAATTTACATATGGCAAAATTCACCTGTGTTATGTGTATAGTTCTATAATTTTTTTTTTTTTGAGACGGAGTCTTGCTGTCACCCAGGCTGGAGTGCAGTGGTGTAATCTCTGCTCACTGCAACCTCCATCTCCCAGGCTCAAGCGATTCTCCTGCCTCAGCCTCCTGAGAAGTTGGGATTACAGACTCCTGGCCACCACACCTGGTTAATTTTCGTATTTTCAGTAGAGGCAGGGTTTCATCATGTTGGCCAGGCTGGTCAACAAGCAATCTGGTCAACAAGCAATCTGCCCACCTTGGTCTCCCAAAGTGATGGGATTACAGGCATGAGCCACCGCGCCCAGCCTAAACCATTTTTTTCAATTGTGATAGGACATATGTAACATAAAACTTACCATTTGCAGGTACACCACTAAGTGGCACTAAGTAAATTTGCTGTGTTGTACAACAAGGCAGGTGTAGTTTACTCAATAGAAAACTGCCAAACTGTTCTCCTGAGAGGTTATGCCACTGGGTGGGTAACTAGGGAAGAAGGGCAGGGGTGGGCCAGCCTTCCCCCGAGCAATGCATTAAAGTTCCCGCTATGGCTCACACCAGTAATCTCAGCACTTTGGGAGGCCGAGGTGGGCAGATCACAAGGTCAGGAGTTCAAGACCAGCCTGGCTAACATGGTGAAACCCCGTCTCTACTAAAAATACAAAAAAATTACCTGGCTGTGGTGGTGGGCACCTGGTAGTCCCAGCTACTCGGGAGGCTGAGGTAGGAGAGTCACTTGAACATAGGAGGTGGAGGTTAGAGTGAGCCGAGATCACACCACTCCATTCCAGCCTCGGCGACGGAGTGAGATTGTCTCAAATAATAATAATAAAAATAAATAAAAAGGAGTGAACTACTGATGGGCACAACTTGGATGGATCTCAAACACATCATGAGGAATCTAGAATGATTCAATTTCTAATAAGTTCTAGAATAGGCCAAACTAGTCAGAATAGGCAGTGGAGATTGGAACAGGCATGATGGAATTTTCTGGGATTCCTTTTTTTTTTTTTTTTTGGAGACAGGATCTTGCTCTGTCACCTAGGCTGGAGTGCAGTGGTACAGTGGCATGATCATAGCTCACTGCAGCCTTGACTTCCCGGGCTTAGGTGATCCTCCCACCTCAGCCTCCCGCCTAATCGGGACCACACGCACGCCACCACACCTCGCTAATTTTTGTACTTTTTGTAGAGATGGGTCTTGCCATGTTGTCCGGGCTGGTCTCAATCTCCTGGACTCAAGCAATCTGCCCGACTTGGCCTCCCAAAGTGCTAGGACTGCAGGCATGAATCACCACGCCTGCCCCATCATTTTTTTTTTCTTTTTATACATTTCAAAGTAGCTGGCAAACATCATGATAAGCACTTCAGAATGCATATCATTAGCTGGAGTTGAATATGTGTTTACAGCTTCTTTTTTGGCAGGGGAAATTTACACAGTGAAATGCACAACTCTTGAGTGAACATTCACTGATGGCTAACAAACGCAGACACATATGTGAGCCAAAGCCCCTTAAAGAGATATAGAATCAG
The DNA here is from genome assembly GCA_963573385.1 of Cacajao melanocephalus. Classification (NCBI taxonomy): domain Eukaryota; kingdom Metazoa; phylum Chordata; class Mammalia; order Primates; family Pitheciidae; genus Cacajao; species Cacajao melanocephalus. The sequence goes on along the minus strand of CAUYLG010050637.1, from coordinate 62,334 downwards.
GCAGGCACGGTGGCTCATGCCTGTCATCCCAGCACTTTGGGAGGCCAAGGTGGGCGGATCAACTGAGGTCAGGAGTTCAAGACCAGCCTGGCCAACATGGCGAAACCCCATCTCTACTAAAAATACAAAAATTAGCCAGATGTGGTGGCGGGCACATGTAATCCCAGCTACTTGGGAGGCTGAGGCAGGAGAATCTCTTGAACCTGGGAGGCAGAGGTTGCAGTGAGCCAAGATCACGCCACTGCACTCCAGCCTGGGTGACAGAGTGAGACTCCATCCCCCCCAAAAAACAAAAAACTATATGTATCTATATATAAAATCTGGCCAGCCAGGTGCAGTGATTCATTCATGCTTTGGGAGCACTTTGGGAGGCAAAGATGGGTGGTTGGCTTGAGGCCAGGAGTTCGAGATCATCCCAGGCAACGTGGTGAAACCCCATCTCCAGTAGAAATACAAAATATTAGCTGAGCATGGTTGCAAGACAGCACCACTGTGCTTCCGCCTGGACACAGAGTGAGACCGTGTCTCAAAATTAAAAAAAAAAAACAACCAAAGGATTGATGAATGAATAAAGGGATAGATAGATACATGTTAGGACAATTGGGGTAAGATGCCAGTAGTAGCACATGGGAGGTGGCTATATGTGTGTTCATGGTATAATTCTGTTAAACTTCTCTGAATGTGTGAAAAAGTACACAATTAAAATGTTGGCAAAATTAATTGCCAGTGATTTCTCTTTCTGCCTTTTTTTTGTTTGTTTCTGTTTAGAGACAGAGTCTGGCTCTGTTGCCCAGGCTGGAGTGCAGTGGCATGATCATAGCTCTCTGTAGCCTCAACTTCCTGGGCTCAAGTGATCCTCCTGACTTAGCCTCCCCGTAGCTGGGATTAACATGCCCAGCTAATTTTAAAAATTTTTTGTAGAGCACTTTGGGAGGCCAAGGTGGGTGGATCACCTGAGGTCAGGAGTTCAAGACCAGCCTTGCCAGCATGGTGAAACCCCACCTCTACTAAAAATACAAAAAAAAAAAAAAAATTTAGTTGTGCATGGTATCACACACCTATAATCCCCAGCTACTTGGGAGGCTGAGCCAGGAGAATTGCTTGAATCTGGGAGGCAGAGGTTGCAGTGAGCAGAGATCATGCCACTGCATTCCAGCCTGGGTGACAGAGCAAAACTTCATGTCAAAGAAAATTTTAAAAAAATTCTTTTTTGTAGAGATGGGTCTTGCTCTGTTTCTCAGGCTGGTCTCAAACTCCTGAGCTCAAGGGATCTGCCCCCTTCGGCCTGCCAATGTGCTGGGATTACAGATATGAACTACCTTGCTTGGCCTGATTTCTCTTTCTTTGTAGTACCTAAGAGAAACGTGCATCTTACAGGTGATAGTGTCCTAGGTCTGATGAAATATGGTATTATCGTCAAGAAGCTCAGCCAGGCCGGGTTTAGTGACTCACACCTGTAATCCCAACACTTTGGGAGGCTGAGGCGGGTGGATCACCTGAGCTCAGGAGTTTGAGACCAGCCTGGCCAACATGGTGAAACGCTGTTTCTACTAAAAATACAAAAATTAGGTAGGCATGGTGGTGCAGGCCTGTAAACCCAGCTTCTGGCAAGGCTGAGGCATGAGAATCTCTTGAACCCGGTAGGCAGAGATTGCAGTGAGCCGAGATTGTGCCACTGCACGCTAGCCTGAGTGACAGAGCAAGATGACTCTCTCAAACAAACAAACAAACAAGAAGGGCCGGTCTCGGTGGTTCATGCCTGTAATCCCAGCACTTTGGGAGGCTGAGGCAGGCGGATCACGAGATCAGGAGTTTGAGACCAGCCTGGCCAATATGGTGAAACCCCATCTCTACTAAAAATACAAAAATTATCCGGATGTGGTGGTGCGCCCCTGTAGTCCCACCTGCTCAAGAGGCTGAGGCAGGAGAAACACTTGAATCGGGGAGGTGGAGGTTGCAGTGAGCCAAGATGGCACCACTGCACTCCAGCCTGGGTGACAGAGAGAGACTCCATCTCAAAAACGACAACAACAAACGAAAAAGATCAGCAGCCAGGAACCAGGATCCTAGGCACTGCCTGCGGTGGCCACCACCTACCCCTTTTCTTTGAAAACTCTGGTCTCTGTCTCCTGGAATCTCCATTCTCTGATCCCCCAAGTCAATGTGGAACCCCTAGCTCCTGCCCTAAATGGCAGCACCACCTTCTTGGAGCACCCATGACACATCCTCCTGTGGGATTGAGTGTGTGGTTCCCCTACTTCCTTGCCTCCCCAGCACCTGGAGGACAGAGGTCAGACTCCAATCCCAGGAACCAGAAGGACTCCAATTGCACCACACTGCTGCATGCTGCTGAGCCTTTGCGGAGGCTGGCGTTTTTGTTTGGCTTTTTGCTGTTGTGTTTTTTTATACAGCATCTCACTCTGTCGCCCAGGCTAGAGAGCAGTGGCTCAATCTCGGCTCACTGCAACCTCCGCTTCCTGGAATCGATTCTCATGCCTCAGCCTCCCATGTAGCTGGGATTATAGGCGTCTGCCACTATGCCTGGCTAATTTTTTTTTTTTTTTTTTTTTTTTGAGACAGAGTCTCACTTTGTGGCCCAGGCTGGAGTGCGGTGGCACAATCACGGCTCACTGCAACCTCCGCCTCCCAAGTTCAAGCAATTCAGCCTCCCAAGTAGCTGGGACTACAGGCATGTGCCACCACACCTGGCTAATTTTTTTTGTATTTGTAGTTGAGACGGAGTTTCACCATGTTAACCGGGATGGTGTCGATCTCCTGACCTCGTGATTCTCCCACCTTGGCTTCCCAAACTGCTGGGATTACAGGAGTGAGCCACCGCGCCCGGCTTAATTTTTGTATTTTTAGTAGAGACCGGTTTTTGCCATGTTTGCCAGGCTGGTCTCGAACTCCTGACCTCAAGTGATCTGCCTGCCTCGGCCTCCCAAAGTGTTGGGATTACAGGCAACTGCCACCATGCCTGGCTAATTTTTGTATTTTTAGTAGAGACGGGGTTTTGCCATGTGGACCAGGCTGGTCTTGAACGCCTGACTTCAGGTGATCTGCCTGCCTCAGCCTCCCAGAATGCTGGGATTACAAGTGTGAGCCACCACACCTCTCCACAGGTGCTGTTGATGCTGTTCCCTTTGCTTGGAACGCACTTCCCCACTTGGCTGCCTTTTTCTCACCTGCTCCCTCTTGTCCTCCTGCCTGTCTTCCAGCCATCTCAAAAAGACTCAGCTAGAAGACTTCCCTGACTTCCTTCAGACCCTAATGCCCCAGGCAACGTTTTCCCATCCCGAGGCCACCCTTCCCTCCCCGCAACAAAGACACTCTCCTTGGCCAAACTCCAGCCAGGCTCCTCTGAGCTCTTTCGCAGCTGGGCCTTGGCCTTGGCCCATAAAGACTTGAACAAACACGAACCTCGCTTCCAGCAGCTCAAGGTTGAATCCCTAGGATGGCCCCTGTCCCTCGTAAAGTGCCTGCCAAGAAAACTCAAGGCTGCCAGAAGTTAGTTTGTTCCAGCAACACAGGACGAGAGGGCCCCTGTGTCCTAGCCTCTGTGGGAGGGCAGGAACCTATGATAAGCACCGTTAGCAAATGGGTTCACGTGGACCAATGCCTGCTTCATGCATTTTGTAACTTTTCACTCCCCGATCCTCCTGAGTCCCTATCCACTCACTCCCTTTTCCATCTTTCTCCTTTTAAAAAAATTTGTTTATTTTTTTGAGGCAGAGTCTTGTTCTGTTGCCCAGTCTGGAGTGCAGTGGCGCGATCTTGGCTGACTGCAACCTCTGCCTCCTGGGTTCAAGCGATTCTCCTGCCTCAGCCCCTAGAGTAGCTGAGATTATCATTGCACACCACCATGCCCCACTAATTTTTGTATTTTTAGTAGAGATGGGGTTTCACCATGTTGGACAGGCTGGTCTTGAACTTCTAAACTCAGATGATCTGCCCGTCTCGGCCTCCCAAAGTGCTGAGATTACAGGCATGAGCCACTGCGCCCGGCTTTTAAATTTATTTTTTTAGAGACAGGGTCTTGCTCTGCTGCCCAGGATGGAGTGCAGTGGCACAACTGTAACTCACTACACCCTCAAACTCCCGGGCCAATCGATCCTACTTCAGCTTACCAAGTAACTCGGACTACAGGTGTGCACGCACCGCACCTAGCTAATTTTTAATTTTTTGTAGAGATGGGGTCCCACTATGCTGCTGGTCTTGAACTCCTGACCTCAAGTGACCCTCCCACCTGGCCTCCCCATGTGATGGGGTTACAGGTGTGAGCCACCATGCCTGGCATGCTTGCAAAATGTTCAAGTGCCATGAACCTGGCCCTGGTGGCTACTGGTGCTACCTTGATACCTTGAGAAGATGAACAGGGAGAAAGGGAGAGTTTTTTTTTGTTTTTGAGATGGAGTCTTACTCTGTTGCCCAGGCTGGAATGCAGTGGTGCAATCTCAGCTCCCTACAACCTCTACTTTCCAGGTTCAAGCAATTCTCCTGCCTAAGCTTCCTGAGTAGCTGGGATTACAGGCGCACACCACCACGCCTGGCTAATTTTTGTATTTTTAGTTGATACGGGGTTTCACCATGTTTGTCAGGGTGGTCTTGAACTCCTGACCTCGTGATCCGCCTGCCTTGACCTCCCAAAGTGCTAGGATATCAGGCATGAGCCACCGCGCCTGACCTGAAGGGAGAGTTTTGGCTAGGTGAGGTTGATGGGGCTGATGTACTCAGCATGGGTTGTCCCTGAGTCAGGGGCCTCGGTTTCCACCTGGAGATGGCATGGCCACCCACTCCCAGAGGTAGTGGAGAGAGGCTTAGGTGACCAGGCTGGGCCAAGCTGGAGTCCACAGAGGTGGCAGGAGGCGAGTGTGGCTGAAGGGAGACGGAGTCATTAGGAACGCAGTCAGGTGAGCTGAATCAGGTGAGGGGGGTGGGGGGACACTCCTGTCTGGAGGGGCGGACCTGCCGCCTGCCCTAGGCTTGTCCCCAGCTGCTGCCTGCCCCAGCCCCATCCCTGCCTCATCCCTCATCCCACTCCAACCCTACCTCCTCCTGAGCAGGAGTCAGGCCCTTGGTTGCCATAACAACTGGATCCCGGCAGTAAAAATAGTAACTAATTTTTAATTCAACTTCTTTTGCTCTTGGAGAAAAAGAAAATCCATTTCTGGGCTTGAGTTTCACTTTGGGGGTCCCCTCTGGGGCCCTGAAATTTCCATTGCCAAGGTCTGCTTGAAGGTCAACAGCAGGCCAGGGCCTGGATGGGTCTAGCCCCAGCCTCCTGGGAGCTGTGGTTACCAGTGGCAGCCTGGGCCTGGCTGGGGCAGAGGTGTTGCTGGTGCCTGGGGACAGGTGTGTGTCCCAGTGCAGTGGACAGTGAGGCCTGGACCTGTGGGGTCAGAGCAAGGGTTGTAGAAGTCAAGGTCAGGGCAGAAGCCATGGTGTGCAGGGCTTGGCTTGGCTTAATTCTGTTTGACTTCTGTCTCCTGGAGGTCTGAGAAATCACCAGAACAGGAGTGCTGTGTCAGGAAATCAGCCTAGGGCCCAGAGAACTGGGCTCCAGGGCAGTCCTACCCCAACAGGCCCTGTGACCTCAGTTTCCTTCATTGGCAGGAGGGCATAGGAGGCATTCATCTCTCCTATCCGAGGTGTCACTTGCTTTGTGACTTGTGATGCCCAGCAGGGAACTCATTTCCCATCCTGGCTGGGACACGCACATGCAGACGCCAGACACACAGCAGAAACAAGACTTCAAAAATGTGACTCCTCCTTACTGTGCACCAGTGCTTAAAAGGTCATTTCTTCTATTTCATTTCACTGTTTTTCTTTTTTTTTCTCTTTTTTCTTTTTTTGAGACAAAGTCTCGCTCTGTCACCGAGGCTGGAGTGCAGTGGCACAATCTCAGCTCACTGCAGCCTCCGCCTCCTGGGTTCAAGTAATTTTCATGCCTCAGCCTCCTGAGTGGCTGGGATTACAGGTGTGTACTACCATGCCCGGCTAATTTGTTTTATTTTTAATAGAGTTGGGGTTTCACCATGTTGGCCAGGCTGGTCTGGAACTCCTGACCTCAGGTGATCCACCCGCCTTGGCCTCTCAAAGTGCTGGGATTACCCGCATGAGCCTTTTTCTTTTTATTAGAGATAGGGTCTCACTCTATGGCCTAGGCTGGAGTGCAGTGGCACCATCACAGCTCATTGCAGCCTCCAAGTCCTGAGCTCAAGTGATCTTCCTGCTTCAGCCTCTTGAGGAGCTGGGACTGAAGGCACATGCCACCATGCCCAGCTAATTTTTAATTTTTTTGTGTAGATGGGGGTCTCACCATGTTATCAAGGCTGATCTTGAATTTTTGGCCTCAAACGATCCTCCTGCCTCAGCCTTCCAAAATGCTGAGATTATAGGCATGAGCAGTGGCTCGCCCCACCTGGTTTAAAAAAAAAAAAAGATAGAGGCCAGGCGCGGTGGCTCACGCCTGTAATCTGAGCACTTTGGGAGGCGTAGGTGGGCAGATCACGAGGTCAGGAGTTCAAGACCAAAATGGCCAACATGGTGAAATCCCATCTCTACTAAAAAATACAAAAATTAGCTGGGCATGGTGGCTCGTGCCTGTAATCCCAGCTATGTGGGAGGCTGAGGTAGGAGACTTGCTTCAACCAGGACCCGGGAGGTGGAGGTTGCAGTGAGCCGAGATCACACCACTGCACTCTAGCCTGGGCGACAGAGCAAGACTCCATCTCAAAAAAAAAAAAAAAAAAAAGATAGCAGATGGTCTCTCTCTCCTGGAGCCCAGATGTTCTTCTTGGCCTCCCAAAGTGCTGGGATTACAGATGTGAGCCACCAAGCCCAGCTTCTAATCCATCATCTGCCACTTCTAATCAACCATCAGGGTAGTTCAGTGGGGTTTATTTCCTAAGCATTCCTGACCCCTCCTCTGGCCCCCACCTCAGCCATCCCCACTCTACCCCCGCAGCCTCCAACCCTGCCGTGGCCTCTGAAAGCATCTACCTGTAACCCTCTGGTCCTCCCCAATGGGAGTGCTGAAATAAATTAGTTGGAGTCATCTGTAATCCCAGCACTTTGGGAGTGCTGGGGCAGATTACCTGAGGTCAGGAGTTCAAGACCAGCCTGGCCAACATGGTGAAACATGGTCTTTAGGAAAAAAAAAATACAAAAATTAGCCGGCCATGGTGGCTGCGCCTGTAGTCCCAGCTACTCAGGAATTTGAGTCAGGAGAATCGTTTGAACCCGGGATGTGGAGGTTGTAGTGAGCTGAGATGGAGCCACTGCACTCCCCCCTGGGCAACAGAGTAAGACCCCGTCTCAAAAAAAAAAGAAAAAAAGATGGAGTCCTTTGTCTTTTTTTTCTTTTCTTGTCCTAGCTCCCTGGGGGCAGAGGGAGTGGGTGGAATTATCTTCTGAATGTTTAGTAGACTCTCAAATAAAGCATTGTTATATTAATAATAAGGAACAGAGGGGTGGGGAAGGAGGGTGAAGTGTATGTGCAAAGGAGGGGCCTTCCTTCAATTCGGGGACCAATCCTTGGGTTCCCCAGGTGCCGGTGGCATTTCTTTGGCATGGAAGGCTGTCTTCCCTCCATTGGTTCCCAAGGTTCCAAGCCTCCCTTAGGGTGATTGGTTTTCCAAAGCCCAGAAGCTAGCCCAGGTCTCCTAAGGGAGAAAGCTGGATATTGTACTTGAGAATCCAGTCACCAGATGCCAGTGTCCCTGCCGTGGGGGTCCCAAGGGTCTCTAGAGTCACAGTCTGGGGGAAGAGGGTTTCCTGGAGGCTCTGACCCTTCCTGGGTAGTTCCCTTGGGGCCCTCAAGCCCCCAGCCTCTCAGGGACACAGGGTGGTGGTGGGGGAGGGGAGAAAGAGTTGGAGGACAGGGGGAATAGGCGAACCACAGGTAGGCGGTAGGCTCTGGGCCTGGCCATGCTGGGGACCATAGGCACAGTATCCCCTGTCCCTCCAGCCCAACCTGGGTCAGTGGGGACAGAAGGCAGCAACTCTGTCTATCCCTCACCACCTTTTTTCTCCTCACTGAAAAAAGTAGTCGGGGTGACCTGGGAAAAAGGTGCTGGATTCAGAAGTCCCCCATCCATTTCCCACTTCCTCCACCCCCACCAACCCCCCCACTTTCCACTCCTTCCACCCCCAGGTCCCCCACTTCCCCCAACCCCCCAACTTCTCACTCCCCCATCCTCAGGTCCCTGCTCCTCCCAACCCCCCCACTTCCCCCACCCTCCACCCACAGGTCCCCTACTCCCCACCAATCCCCTACTTCCCACTCCCCCCACCCCCAAGTACCCCACTGCCCCCAACTCCCCCTTCCCACTTCCCTAACGTCCATTCCCACTCTCCTTACCCCCCACTTCTCACTTCTCCCAACCCCTCCAGCACCCCCAGTTCCCACTGCCGCCCTTTGCCACTCCCCCCACTCTCAGCCCCCCAACTTTGCACTCCACCCCCACCCCCACTTCCCAGTTCCTTCCCACTCCCCCTCCTACCACTTCCTGCTGCCTACTCCACCAGCCCCCCACTTTCCCCCTCCCAGCGAGGGCAAGGGGAAAGGGGACCAGGAACAGGGCCGCCCCAGGCCTGGGCGATTGGTAGCTCGCGCGCGCCCGCGCGCGCGCGGTCAGGACCCCCCCCCACCCCGCCCCAAACCCTTACGCCCACTTTCTTACCCCCTCCTCCCCCATCTCCTTGTCCCGCCCACCCTCCCTCTCCCCGGTGGAGGCGGCGAGGTCGCGGGAGGGAGGGGGCCGGGCCCAGGCCATTGGCGGCGCGCGCCCCGGAGCCCCCCCGCGCCCCCGCCTGCCCGCCCGCCCCGCCCCCGCCACCATCTGCTCGGGATTTGGCGTCGGCGGCTCCGGGCGCCTACAGCTCCGGCTCCGGCTCTCGCTCGGGCTCCAGCTGCGGGTGCCGACCCGGTCCCTCCGGCCCCCGCCGCACGCCCTCCAACCTGCTGCTGCGGCCGCCGCGTCCCCCAGGCTCTGCGAAGCGCCCGCGCTCTGAGCCCGGGGCCGGATTCCCATGGAAGCGCCACGATGTTCGCCCCCCGGCTGCTGGATTTCCAGAAGACGAAATACGCGAGGTGAGCTGGGGCCGCGGGGGTCCCGGGGAGGGGGTGCGCTCGGCGGCGGCGGGGACCGAGGGGCCGCCTTGGCTTCCGGGAGCTGCCCGGAGCACTGGGGGGGATCGGCGGACCCCTGACCCCCGCCGGAGGAAACCGGGACCCAGGCAGCCTCGTCTTCGCGCTGGAATGGAGTAACCGGGGCGCCCGTGCCTCTTCGCTCTGCAGGGTACCGTTGGGCTAGTCATTTCACTTCTCTGAATCTTATTTCCACGTTTGCAAAACGGGGGTTATGCGAGTCCCCGTGCCCCGGGCCCCCGTGAGGATGAAGCGAGCTGGTCCTTGCAAAGCACTTTGCACAGCGCATGGAGCCCAGTTACGCTCGGTCACTTACGCTCGGGCACTCTTGTTCAAGGGAAAAGGAGTTGGTACCACCTCTGTCCCCCCTTGCAGCAAGTCGGAGGAAAGAGTAAGGGCTCTTTTCAGATGGAGAAACTGAGGCTCAGGGCTCAGGACGGGCAGGGGGCACCTGTACATCCTGGTCTTTTCATAGCGTGAACTCCGCGGTCCCCTCAGAACCTCGGTTTTATAAAATGGTAATAACAGACGCTGTGATAGCCAAGTAGAAGTTAGGCTTCTGTTGCTTGGAATTCCAGCTAAGGGGGTGGGCGTGGGGATGGGCGTTTCTCCTCACTACGTTTCTTTTTTTCTTTCTTTCTTTCTTTTTTTTAATTCGGAGTTTCACTCTTTGTCGCCCAGGCTGCAGTGCAATGGCCCAATTTCTCGATCGGCTCACCACAACCTCCGGCTCCCGGGTTCAAATGATTCTTCTGCCTCAGCGTCCCGAGTAGCTGAGATGACAGGCATGCGCCACCACGCCTGGCTAATTTTGTATTTTCGGTAGAGAGGGGGTTTCACCACGTTGGCCAGGCTGGTCTCGAACTCCCGACCTCAGGTGATCCTACCGCCTAAGCTTCCCAAAGTGCTGGGATTACAGGCGTGAGCCAAGGCGCTCTGCCCCTTATTACATTTCTTTAAGATTTTGTTGGGAGGTGTGCTTGCCTGGACACTGGCATGAAAATTCCCCTCCTAAAGTTGCTCCTCGGTCCCCAGTGGTCTTTGGGGAGCACAGATCGTTCCGGTGGGAGCAGCCCCCAGGACCTATTTGGAAGGCACACCAGCCTGTCCTCCAGGTCACCTTCCTCCCTCTGCCACCTGGGGTCCCCTGCCTTCATGAACAGAGGGTCCTGGTGTGTACTGAGGCTCCAGGGGTGGTGAGCTGGAGATGGGTTGGCAATATTTTTTCTACTCACATCAGTATGGCTTGTCACTTGCAAGTGGTTGTTGAGAGTCCCTGGTGTCCCTGAAGTCTCTACAAGTTCTGGTCAGATTGAGCACAGCTTGACAACAGAAGCACAGGACTAGGATGGTGTCCAGGGCAGGGAAGCCTGGGGGACAGGACTGAGCCTTTCCTTCCCCCTCCGTCTCACCCTCTGTTTCCCCTTGGGGGACATTGTGAGTGTGTCTTTCATAAACTTGGGGAATCCCACCCAGAAATATGATGCACTTGGGAAGGACTTGAGGATGAGTTTCTGCAGATTTTCTTGGCCAGACGGTGGGACTGGACTTACTTTTTTTTTCTTTGAGACACGGTTGCGCTCTGTCACACAGACTAAGGCTGGAGTGCAGTGGCATAATCATGGTTCACTACAGCCTCAAACTCCTGGGCTCGAGTGATCCTCCTGCCTCGGCCTCTTGAATAGCTGGGACTGCAGGTGTGGAACACCACCACACCCGGCTAATTTTTTTGTTTGTTGTTTGTTTTGAGATGGAGTCTTGCTCTGTCACCCACTCTGGAGTGCAATGGCACGATCTTGGCTCACTGCAACTTCTGCCTCCCTGATTTAAGCGATTCATCTGCCTCAGCTTCCCGAGTAGCTCAGATTACAGGTGCCTGCCACCACGTCCGGCTAATTTTCGTATTGCCGGGGTCTTGCCATGTTGCCCAAGCTGGTCTCAAACTCCTGGCCTCAAGTGATCCTCTCACCTTGGCCTGCCAGAGTGGGCACTTGGACTTGTAAAGGCTGGCTCCAGGGGATTTTGTGAGATTAAGTTGGTAGACTGTTCACGGGAAAGGGAGAAGCCCTGGGTTGAAGGCTGTTGATGAGGACACGGAGGAAAGGAGCTCTGAAGTCTCTGCAGACAGCCTGTGCCTGCCCCACACCTGCTGTGTGACCCTGGGAGATGTCTCACCCTCTCTTGACCGCAGCCGGTTGATCTGTGAAGTCAGGAGAGCTGGTCTGAATGGTCTCTAGATTTGGGCACTCGTGCTGCCTGCTCTGGAATTGGAACAGGGATCTGGAGCTAGGGCACGGGCCAGTCTTTGACACTTGGGCTGATGCAGCTTCTATGAGCGATGGGTCCAAGGAGGAAATGGATCATATGGATTAGTCCTATTTCTGTTCCCTTCCTCGTTGTGAACCCTTACAACTGTACTGTCCACAAATTAGGTCTGTAATAAAGGCTTCTTGGTGAAGTGTTTTTTTTTTTTTTGAGATGGAGTCTCACTCTGTTGCCCAGGCTGGAGTGCAGTGGCGCGATCTTGGCTCACTGCAACCTCCGCCTCTGGGGTTTAAGCAATTCTCCTGCCTCAGCCTTCTGAGTAGCTGGGATTACAGGCGAGCACCACCACGCCTGGTGAAGTTTTGTATTTTTAGTAGAGATGGGGTTTCACCAAATTGGCCAGGATGGTCTCGATCTCTTAACCTCGTGATCCACCCACTTCGGCCTCCCAAAGTGCTGGGATTACAGGTGTGAGCTACTGCGCCTGGTGTGATTTTTTTTCTAAAGATAGATAGGATCTTACTCTATTGCCCAGACTGGAATGCAGTGGTGTGATTATAGCTCACTGCAGCCTCGAACTCCTAGGCACACGTGATTCCCCTGCCTCAGCCTCCTGAGCGGTTGGGACTACAGGTGTACACCCCCATGCCTGGCTAATTTTTTAAAAAAACTATTTGTAAAGATGTCTCACTATGTTGCCCAGGCTGCTCTTGAACTCCTGGGCTCAAGTGATCCTCCTGCCTCAGCCTCCCAAAGTGTTGGGATTACAGGCATGAGCCACTGCACCTAGCCGATTGAATGAATTTAATGGTATAATCCAGGACTGTCCATGAGAAATAAACAAGCCACAGATGTAGCTTTATTTTATTTATTTAGTTTTGAGATGGAGTCTCACTCTGTCACCCAGGTTGGAGTGCAATGGCACAATCTCGGCTCACTGCAACCTCCTCCTTCTGGGTTCAAGCGATTCTCCTGCCTCAGCCTCCCAGAAAGCTGGATTACAGCCATGCACCACCATGCCTGGCTAATTTTTTTTTTTTTTTTTTTTTTTTTGAGATGGAGTCTTGCTGTTGTCAGGCCAGGCTGAAGTGCAGTGGTGGGATCTTGGCTTACTGCAACCTTGGCCTCCCAGGTTCCAGCAATTCTCTTTCCTCAGCCTCCCGAGTAGCTGAGATTACAGGTGCCAGCCACCACACCCAGCTAATTTTTATATTTTTCAGTAGAGATGGGGTTTCACCATGTTGGCCAGAGTGGTCTCAAACTCCTGACCTCAGCTGATCCACCTGCCTTGGCCTCCCAAAGTGCTGGGATTATAGGAGTGAGATACCTTGTCTGGCCAGCTTTAAATTTTCTAGTAGACATTCAGTGTAATGTGTACCTAATATTCCATCTTGTTATAAGAAGGTAAAAATAAGCAGGTGAAATTATTATAATTTTTAGAATATATTTTAGTTAACTCTTTATTCCAAAGCATTATTATATCAACATGCAATGAATATGAACAAATTATTTATGAAGTATTTTACATTTTTTTTCACCACAAGTCTTTAGTATCTAATGTGCATTTTATACTTACAGCCCATCTAATTTGGACTTGTCAATTCCAAGTACTCAATAACCACATGTGGTTCATGTCTACCATATTGATATCTTCTGTGGTGAGAGTATTCCAAATTAATGCCGTGTGACATTGCAAAAGATACTCTCCTTGGAGCCTCTGTTTCTCAATGGATGGATGGGCCAGCTAATTCCTAGGTTCTATCCTAGAGTCTTCGATGTAAGTAACCATTGGGTCACCTGGAATGGTTTTTGGACATCAAGAAACATTCGTATCATAAAGCTATAAGAATTAAGACAGTATGGTGTTGGTACATGGTTGGGCAAATTAACCAGTGGAGCAGAGTAGAGAGGCCTGAAACAGATTCATGCATGTAAAGGCATTTTAAGCTGTGTGTAGTAGCACACGCCTGTAATCCCAGCTACACCTGAGGCCAAGGCAGAAGAATCACTTGAGGCCAGGAGTTTGAGAACACTCTGGGCAACATAGCAAGATCTGATCTCAATTTTTTTAAAGGCATTTTATTTTAACAAAAGATGGTGTTGCTGATAAACCTAGGCAAGGATGGTCTATTAAATAACATGGTACTGAGACAATTCTCTATTCAGATGAGAACAGTGGAACAGGAGCCCTACCTCACATCATACAGAAAAGACACTTCTAGAGGGATGAAAGATGTACATGAAACAAATAAAAAACTTGAAAACTTTGAGAATCTATGATAGAGTAACTTTTGACTTCAGGGTAAGTAAAGGTTTCTGAAGGCACATACAGTACAAATCGTTAAAAAAAAGATTGATGAACTTGACTACATTAAACATTAAGTTTCAGACTGGGGAAGGTGCCTCATGCCTGTAATCCCAACACTTTGGGAGGACGAGGTAGGAGGACTGCTTGAGTCCAGGAGTTCGAGACCAGCTTGGGCAACATGGTGAAGCCCCATCTCCACAAAAAATATGAACAATTAGCTGGGCATGGTGGAGTGCACCTGTAGTCTCAGCTACTCAAAAGGCTGAGGTGGGAAGCTTGTTTGAGCCTGGGGATTGAAGATGCAAGTGAGTGGAGACTGCACCCCTGCACTGCAGCCTGGGTGACAGAGGGAGACCCCGCCTCAAAAAAAAGAAAAAGAAAAAGAAAATTAAGTTTCTGTTCATCAAAAGTGTCACGAAGAAAGTAGAAAACAAGCCATAGTGTGAAGGACATATTTGCAACACATTTAACCAACAAGGAATGAATATCCAAATTATATAGAGAATAAGAAATAGAAAAAAACAAATAACCCAATAGAAAATGTAAAATATATGAACAGAGATTTCTTAGAAGAGAACACAGGTGAGCATGTGAAGAACTGATCCCTCTCAGGGGTAACGAAGACAATGCAAAATGAGATACCATTTTAATATTCAGTGCATAAGATATCTAACATTCTAGGTGCAATAGCTCATGCCTGTAATCCCAGTGCTTTGGAAGGCTGTGATGGGAGGATCTCTGGAGGCCAGGAGTTTGAGACCAGCCTTGGCAACAAAGTGAGACCCCCATCACTACAAAAAGAAAAAAAATTAGCTGCGTGTGGTGATGTGTGCCTGCGGTCTCAGCTACTTGGGAGGCTGAGGTGGGAGGATCCCTTGAGCCCAGGAGTTCAAGGCTGCAGTGAGCTATGATTGTGCCGCTGCACTCTAGCCTGGGTGACAGAGAAACTCCATCTCTAAAAAAATACAGTAAAATAGGCCGGGCGCGGTGGCCCACGCCTGTAATCCCAGCATTTTGGGATGCTGAGGTGGGTGGATCATGAGGTCAGAAGATTGAGACCATTCTGGATAACACAGTGAAACTCTGTCTCTACTAAAAAAATACAAAAACTTAGGCATGGTGGCATGTGCCTATAGTCTCAGCTACTTGGGAGGCTGAGGCAGGAGAATTGCTTGACCCCAGGAGGCAGAGGTTTTGGTGAGCCAGGATTGTGCTACTGCACTCCCTTTAGCTTGGGTGACAGAACAAGACTCTGTCTCAAAAAAAAAAAAATTCTCATAAGGAGCATGCAACTTAGATCCTTCACATGTGCAGTTCACAATAGGGTTCATCCTCCTAGGAGAATCTAAAAAATAGGCTGGACACGGTGGCTCACGCCTGTAATCCCAGCATTTCAGGAGGCCGAGGCGGGCAGATCACGAGGTCAAGAGATCTAGACCAGCCTGACCAACATGGTGAAACCCAGTCTCTACTAAAAAACAAACAAAGTCAGCTGGGCATGGTGACGCGCACCTGTAGTACCAGCTACTCGGGAGGCTGAGGCAGGAGAATCGCTTGAACTTGGGAGGTGGAGGTTGCAGTGAGCCAAGATAGCGCCACTGCACTCTAGCCTGGTGACAGAGCGAGACTCCATCTCAAAATAAATAAATAAATACATAAATAAAAATAAAAATAAAAAATAAAAAAGACTGCCTTTTTGGCAGGATTGACTGTGAGGAAATGCACACAGAATGGCATACAGTAGGTGCCGAATAAACAATGGGCTAATACTGTGCAGTGTTGGGGTGGTGGCCTCTGTGCCTATGCCCAGGGGAGCTGTCCTTTCAGCACCAGCAGGTCTCAGTGTGTTTCCTCCTTGACTGAAAAGCTGAGTTGACAAATATGCAGGGAGAAGTAGGAAGTGAGATTTGCCTGGAAACCCCAGCAGTGCAGAAACGCATCTTCAGATTCATCCAGGCACAGCCCACCCTTCCAGGCTTATCCCAAGTCCCAAGCCTTTCAGGAGCTTTCACGAATAAGCAGGGGATGGCCCCACAGGTACTGCAACTTTGCACACCTCTCCCCAGCCAGACTGCAAGCCCCTCAGAGCAGGAATCGGCTGGGGCTGTTCAAACCCTCTTGTATCCCACAAGGGACCAGCATGGTCTGGCGTGTGGTGGGCGTCCCTGCCTTTTCCACTACCTACACCTGGTTAGTTGCTTTATTGATGTATTCCAAAACCTTGTTGAGGCTGGCCATGATGGCTCATGCCTGTAGTCCCAGCACTTTTGGAGGCTGAGTTGGAAGATTGCTGGAGCCCAGGAGTTCAAGACCAACCTGGGTGACATGGTGAATCCTCATCGCTACAAAAAAAAAAAATGCAAAAATTAGCTGGGCATGGTAGCACAGACCTATAGTCCCAGCTACGTGGAAGGCTGAGGCAGGAGGATTGCTTGAGCCCAGGAGTGTGAGACCAGTCTGGGCAACATAGCAAGACCCTGTCTCTACAAAAAAATAAAAAATTAGCCAGGTGTGGTGGCTCACATCTGTAGACCCAGCTACTTTGGAGGCTGAGATGGGAGGATCACCTGAGCCTAAGAGATCGAGGTTACAGTGAGCCATGATGGTGCCACTGCATTCCAGCCTGGGTGACAGAGGGAGACCTTGTCTCAGGGGGAAAAAAAATGAGTGGGGCTAGATGCTGGA
Source organism: Cacajao melanocephalus (assembly GCA_963573385.1). Classification (NCBI taxonomy): domain Eukaryota; kingdom Metazoa; phylum Chordata; class Mammalia; order Primates; family Pitheciidae; genus Cacajao; species Cacajao melanocephalus. The sequence continues at coordinate 45,925 of CAUYLG010050637.1, read as the reverse complement.
TGACGAGAAACCGCAGGTGTCCATGACAGGACAGGGCCAGTCTCAGAGGTTGCAGCATGTAGGTGGGGTTCTTCAGGATGAATAGGAGTTTTCCAGGGTGAGGGAAGGACATTTCTGAAGAATGAGGGCATTATGGGGTGAAGTGCAGGACCAGAACAGGATCTAGTGAGGCTATAACACAGGCTGGGCGTGGAGAGGATCCTGAGCCTGGTCCTGATGGGCCCTGGGCACACCCAACCACTATCCCATGGGCTCTATGGCACCATTAAGGGCTTTTCAATTGAGGGCACCACAATTTGGGCTCCAGAGGAAATGAAATAAAGGGACAGAAGCTACTTTTGAGGCTGCCATCACAGTTATCAAGGGAGTAGCTCTCTGGGATTCCAAGGGCAAGGTCGCAGGCAGGGTGGAGTTGCAGGTACCTTTTGGGGTGAGGGCTGCCCTTCACCTCTTGGACTGTGGGAGTTACCTGTGGACATCAGGCCCCTAGACCCACAAACCCTTCAGAGCGCTCTCTTATGCAACGAGATAAAAATAAGGAAATTTAGGCTGGGCGCTGTGGCTTATGCCTGTAGTCCCAGAACTTTGGGAGGCCGAGGCAGGTGGATCACCTGAAGTCAAGAGTTCGAGACCAGTCTGGCCAAGATGGTGAAACCCTGTCTCTACTAAAAATACAAAATTAGCCGGGCTGGGTGGTGCATGCCTGTAATCCCAGCTACTTGAGAGGCTGAGGCAGGAGAATTGCTTGAACCTGGGAGATGAAGATTGCAGTGAACCAAGATGCACTCCAGCCTACTGGGTGAAAGTGAGACTCCATATCAAAAAAAAAAAAAAAAAGAAAGAAAGAAAGAAAGAAATTTAGTTTTAGAAAGGAAGGAAATTCTGGCACACGCAGCAGCCTGGATGAACCATGAGGACATTTATTATGCTAAGTGAAATTAGCCACAAAGGGACAAATACTGTATTATTCCACTTATCAAGGTCCCTCAAGGAGTCAAATCCAGAAACAGGAAGGGGAGTGGTGGCTGCCAGAGGCGGGTGGGGGCAGGTAGGGAATGGGGCATTAGTGTTTAATACAGAGAAGGTTTCAGTTTTGCAAGATGAAAAGAGTTATGGAGATGGATGGTGGTGACAGTGGTACAAGAAGGTGAATGTACTTAATGACAGAAAATTGTATGCTTAAAAATGGTTAAGTATATTTGATATGTGTTTTATGGCAATGAAAAAATTATTTTAAAAATACCTAGCTGGAAATGGTAGCATAGGCAGGTCATTTATTAAATGTGAGAGGAATTGGTGGGGAAGAAAGGAAATTTGACATCGATGCAAAATTATAATCAAATTGCCTTAACCTGTTCACACTGCTCTTATAAAATGCCATCATACTATTTAGCCATAAAAAGACTGAGAGTCTATCATTTGCAACAACATGGATGGAACTGGAGATCATTCTGTTAACTGAAATAAGCCAGGCACAGGAAGACAAACATTGCATGTTTTCTCTTATTTGTGGGATCTGAAAATCAAAGCCACACCTGTGGCCAGGTGTGGTGGCTGATGCCTGTAATCTCAGCACTCTGGGAGGCTGAGGCAGGCAGATCATGAGGTCAGGCGGTTGAGACCATCCTGGCCAACGTGGTGAAACCCCATCTCCACTAAAAATACACACACACAAAATAATTAGCCAGACATGGTGGTGCGTGCCTGTAATCCCAGCAACCTGGGAGGCTGAGGTAAGAGGCGAAGGTTGCAGTGAGCCGAGATCATGCCACTGCACTCCAGCCTAGGCAACAGAGTGAGACTCCATCTCAAAAAAAACCAAAAACCCAAAACAATTGAACTCATGGATGTAGAGAGTAGAAGATCATTACCAGAGGCTGGGAAAGGTAGAGGGCAGGTGGGGAGGATGTCAGGATGGTTAATGGGTACCAAAAAATAGAGTGAATAAATAAGGCCTAATATTCGATGGTACAGCAGGGTGACCATAATTGATAATAATTTAATTATGTATGTATATATATATATATATATAGAGAGAGAGAGAGAGAGAGACAGACAGACAGACAGACAGACAGACAGAGTCTTGCTCTGTCCCCCAGGCTGGAGTGCCGGGATGCGATCTTGGCTCCCTCCACCTCCAGGGCTCAAGTGATTCTCCTTCCTCAGCCTCCTGAGTAGCTGGGGTTACAGGGGTGCATCACCATGCCTGGCTAATTTTCATATTTTTAGTAGAGACGGGTTTCGCCATGTTGGTTCAGCTCACTGCAACCATTTTTTGTACAAGCGAATACAAAAATTAGCTGGGCATGGTGGTGCGCTCCTGTAATCCTAGCTACTCTGGAGGCCAAGGTGGGAGGATCACCTGAGTTTGAGAGATGGAGGCTGCAGTGAATTGTGACCGTGGCACTGCACTTCAGCCTAGACTAGGTGGCTTATAAACCACAGAAATTTATAGAACCTAAAAAGAATTTTGTAAAGAAAAAAAAAAGCACACACAGAAATTTATTTCTCACAGTTCTGGAGGCTAGAAGTCAAGATCAGAGTGTCAGCACAGTCAGATTTGTTCCCAGGTGGCAGATGGCTGACTTCTCATAGCCTCACATGCCAGAAAGAGCTCTCTGGTCTCTTCTTCTAGGGGCACTAATCCCATTTGTGAGGGCTCCTCCCTCATCACCTCGTCATTTTCTAGAGGCCCCACCTCCTAATACTATCACATTGATGAGTAAAGATTTCAACATGTAGATTTTATGTGTTTGTGTGTGTGAGATGGAGTCTCACTCTGTCACCCAGGCTGGAGTGCAGTGGTGTGATCTTGCCTTACTGCAACCTCTGCCTCCTGGGTTCAAGCGATTCTCCTGCCTCAGCCTCCCAAGTAGCTGGGATTACAGGCACATGCCACCACGCCCAGCTAATTTTTGTATTTTTAGTAGAGATGTGGTTCTCTCCCAGGCTGGTTTCAAATTCCTGACCTCAAGTGATCTGCCTGCCTCGGTCTCCCAAAGTTCTGGGATTACAGGCGTGAGCCACCGCGCCTGGCCTGGACATGTGGATTTTGAGATGATGCCAACATGTGATTCATAACACATGTATAGAGATGGATATGATCTGTGTCTCTGCCCCAATCTCACATTCTGTTGTAATCCCCAGTGTTGGAGGTGGGGCCTGGTGGGAGGTGATTGGATCATGGGGGTGGTTTCTCATGAATGATTTAGCAGCATCCCCCTTGGTTGAGATAGTGAGTGAGTTCTTGTGAGGTCTGGTTGTTTAAAAGTGTGTAGCCAGCCAGGCACGGTGGCTCATGCCTGTAATCCCAGCACTTTGGGAGGCCAAGGCAGGCAGATCACTAGGTCAGGGGATCAAGACAATCCTGGCCAACATGGTGAAAACCCATCTCTACTAAAATACAAAAAATTAGCTGGGCATGGTGGCGCGTGCCTGTAGTCCTAGCTACTCGGGAGGCTGAGACAGGAGAATCTCTTGAACCTGGGAGGCGGAGGTTGCAGTGAGCTGAGATCGTGCCTCTGCATTCCAGCCTGTGTGACACAGTGAGACCCCGTCTCAAAAAAAAATTTAAAAAGTATGTGGCACCTCCCCCTTCTTTCTCTTCTCCTGCTCCTCCCGTGTAAGACACCTGTTCCCATTTTTGCCTTCTGCCATGATTGGAAGCTTCCTGAGTCTTCCCCAGAAGCAGAAGCCACCATGCTTCGTATACAGCCTGCAGATCCATAAGCGACTTAAACTACTTTTCTTCCTTTTTCTTTTGTTGAGATGAAGTCTTGCTGTCACCAGGTTGGAGGGCAGTGGTGCGATCTCAGCTCACTGCAATCTCTGCCTCCAGGGTTCAAGCAATTCTCCTGCCTCAGCCTCCTGAGTAGCTGGGATTACAGGCGCATACCAGTATACCCAGGTAATTTTTTTTTATTTTTAATAGAGATGGAGTTTCACCATGTTGGCCTTCATCTCCTGACCTCATGATCTGCCTGCCTCAGCCTCCCAAAGTGCTGGGATTACAGGTGTGAGCCACCACACCCAGCCTAAACTGCTTTTCTTTATGAGTGACCCAGTCTCAGGTGTTCATAGCAGTGCTGCTTGAACCTGTAGTCCCAGCTACTGGGGAGGTGGGAGGATCCGTTGAGCCAAGGAGTTCGAGGCTGCAGTGAACTATGATTGTACCACTGTGCTCCAGCTGGGGCAACAGAGCCAGACCCTGTCTCTAAAAATAAGAAGAAAGAAAGGTCAGGAGAATTATAGGCCATTTGGTGTATATCATCTTACTGGGAGATACCTGGTAGAGCTGCTTCCCGTGGTGCTAGGTTGCTCCGTGGGGGCCCTAAGGTAACCCCTGAGATGATGCTGAGCTGCTTTTCAGCATCCTGTTACTCAGCAGCCTCTCACCTACTGGTCTTAGAATCCATTGGTTATCATTGTCTGAATCCTTTGTTTCACTCGAGGTTGCAATGTTGTACTTTTTCAAGATCCTCCCTTAGTGAAGACTCTGCAGTCCACCCACCTCCAGCATCACTGGATTCCGATTTTTAAAGTACTTGGATTTTCATTATTACCTTAGATAAAGCCAAGGTTTCATTTCTTTCAGAGAAAGGCCCCAGAGGGAAATGAATCGATCAGTCCGTGTTTGGAGCATGGCTATTCTTAGGATATGTGGATGGAGTTTCAGCTTGTGAAGCTCCTGGGATTGTGTGCACAGGGTGGTGTGTGTGTGTGTGCGTGTGTGTGTGCATTTTGCCCCAGGGAGGTGTAGGTCTCCAGAGGAATCTTCTCTGAGCTGGCAGCTGCATTGCTTAGGAATGAATGCCGAGTTCTGGTCTTCGGGAAAGGAGTTGGGCTGGAAACTGGATTGAACATATTTCAGAGCTCTCTGCTTTGGAATTTTCACTCCTCTGTCCTAGAGGAAAGAAGGAAAGGGGCTGGGTGTGGTGGCTCACACCCATAGTCCTAGCCCTCTTTGAGGCCAAGGAGGGCAGATCATTTGAGGTCAGGAGTTTGAGATCTGCCTGGGCAAGATGGTAAAACCCCGTCTTCACTAAAATTACAAAAATTAGCCAGGAGTGGTGGTGCGCACCTATAATCTCAGCTACTTATGAGGCTGAGGCAGGAGAATCATTTGAATCCTAGAGGTGAAGGTTGCAGGGAGCCAAGATTGTGCCACTGCACTCCAGCCTGGGTGACAGAGTGAGGTCTCCAAAGGAAAGGAAGGGAGAAAGGGGAGGAAGGGGCTGAGCGTGGTGGCTCACGCCTGCAATCCCTTTGGGAGGCTGAGGCAGGCAGATCACCTGAGGTCAGGAGTTCAAGACCAGCCTGGCCAACATGGTGAAATCCCGTCTCTACTAAAAATACAAAAATTAGCCAGGTGTGGTGGCGCATGCCTGTAAACCCCAGCTACTTGGGAGGCTGAGGGAGGAGAACTGCTTGAACTTGGAAGGCGGAGGTTGCAGTGAGCCGAGATCTCGCCTCTGCACTCCAGCCTGGATGTCAGAGTGAGATATCCAAAGGAAAGAAAGGGAGAAAGGGGAAGGAAGGAAAAAGGGAGAGGAAGAAGAAAGAGGAGGAAGAATGAAGAAAAAGAAAAGGGAAAGAAGAAAGAGAGAAAGAGGAAAAAGGAAAAAGAAATGCATTGGTATCAAGGAGGAGGAAAGAAAAAGAAGAAAAGAGAAAAAGGAGAAGAAAGAGAGAGAAAAAAAGAATGTATTCGTGTTCAGAACTGAAAAGACCAGAAGTAGCTGGATGCAGCAGGACCCCGAGAGGCTGTCTCTCTCCTATTCTGGGCTCTGGGATGGTACATTGGACTCGTGGCCACTAACAGGGATGGACTATTTTGGTGGGGAATGGCCATTCCAAGGCCTACCCCATCTTCCACCAGTCCTTTCTCAGGAATAGTAGAAGTGCTGAGAGGGCTGAAAAATGGAGAGGAGGCCGGGCGTGATGGCTCACACCTGTAATCCCAGCACTTCGGAAGGCCGAGGTGGGAGGATCACAAGGTCAGGAATTCAAGACTAGCCTGGCCAACATGGTGAAACCCTGTCTCTGCTAAAAATACAAAAAATTAGCTGGGTGTGGTGGCCCATGCCTGTAGTCCCAGCTACTCGGAAGGCTGAGGCAAAAGAATTGCTTGAACCTGGGAGGCAGAGGTTGCAGTGAGCTGAGATGGTGCCACTGCACTCCAGCCTGGGCAACAGAGCAAGACTCTGTCTCAAAAAAAAAACAAAAAGAAAAGAAAAAGAAAGAAAAAAGAAAAACTGAGAGGATCAGCCACTCCAGAGTCTGCTCCACATATCCAGCATGGGGTGGGCTGGCCCAGGTCATGCCCCTCGGTTCTAGCAGGAGGGTGAGCTCTCTCCTGGCTCCCCTTATCTCTGGAACTAGAGCCACCATCGCTCCCTCCAACTGAGCCCAGGGCTAAACTTTCCCTGGGGCAGGGGGAGGGATGGAAAGGATTTGTTAATTTCCTTCAGAATGGATTCCATATTTTTTTTTTTCTTGCTCTTTTGCCCAGGCTGGAGTGCAGTGGTTCAGTCATAGCTCACTGCAGCCACCAACTCCTGGGTTAAAGCGATCCTCCCTCCTCAGCCTCCCCAGTAGCTGGAACTACAAGCATGTGCCATCATACCCAGCTAATTTTTAAATTTTTTTGTAGAGAGGGTGTCTTGGACACGGTAGTGTGCACATGTAGTCCCAGCTACTTGGGAAGCTGAGGTGGGAGGATTGCTTGAGCTCAAGATTTCAAGACCAGCAGGGGCAACATAGTGAGACCCCCATCTCTACAAAAAAATAAACAGAAAATTAGTTGGGGGTGGTGGCATGCACCTATAGTCCCAGCTACTCAGGAGGTTGAGGTGGGAGGATCACTTGAGCCCGGGAGTTGGAGGCTGCAGTGAGCTGTTTATCGCGCCGCTGCACTATAGCCTAAAATAAAATCATCAGTCAACAACAGTGATTTGTCGTCAAGCTGCCCTCCTCTTTGACTCTCAAGGCAGTTTGCGAAGGGTCTAGGACAGGAATTTTCCAGGAGGGCTTCAAGCTCAGGGAGGTTAGGTACCATTCCCTGGGTTGCAAAGCCAGGCTGGACTGCAGGGCCAACATCCTGGCCACTGGACTCCAGCTCTAGAGCTTTTCTGTGGCCACAGGGTGCATGGTCATCCTCAACTCCCCCTTGCCCTTTGACACAAGCTAAGTAATGAGCACTGCTAGGGTAGAGCAGTTGGGTCTCAGTCTTCTCTTCTGTGAAATGGGTAGGGTGTGAGTTGAAAAGGGCAGGACCAGCCAGGTGCAGTGGCTCACACCTGTAATCCCAACACTTTGGGAGGCCGAGGCGGGCGGATCATGAGGTCAGGTGATCGAAACCATCCTGGCCAACATAGTAAAACCACGTCTCTACTAAAAATACAAAAAATAAATAAATAAATAAAATTAGCTGGGTGTGGTGGCATGCCCCTGTAGTCCCAGCTACTCAGGAGGCTGAGGGAGGAGAATTGCTTGAACCCGGGAGGCAGAAGCTGCAGTGAGTCAAGATCACACCACTGCACTCCAGCCTGTGTGACAGAGCAAGACTCTGTCTCAAAAAAAAAAAAAAAAAAGGGAAAAAAAGAAAAGGGCAGGACCTCCTGAAGTGTACTCCAGCTCCCTAAGGGTACTGGCTGTGATGGAGTCAGTACAGAAGTATAGACAGGATGGGGCTGGACTTACCCCTGTAACCTCAGCACTTTGGGAGGCCAAGGCGGGTGGATCACTTGAGATCAGAAGTTTGAGACCAGCCTGACCAACATACCAACATGGTGAAACTCCATCTCTACTAAACAAAATACAAAAAAAAAAAAAAAAAAAAATAGCCGGCCATGGTGGTGGCACATGTCTGTAACCCCAGCTACTTGAGAGGCTGAGGCAGGAGAATCGCTTGAAACTGGGAGGCAGAGGTTGCAATGAGCCGAGATTGCACCATTGCATTCCAGCCTGGGTAACAAGAGCAAAACCCCGTCTCAAAAAAAAATAAAAGGTATAGACAGGATGAAAAGTGTAATCGGAATTAGAAATGACCTCCTAGGGCTGGGTGTGTGGCTCACGCCTGTAATCCCAGCACTTTGAGTGCCCAAGGCAGCATGATCACTTGAGGCCAGGAGTTCAAGACCAGCCTGGGCAACATAGCAAGACTCCATTTCTAATTATTATTATTATTTTATTTTAATTTTATTTTAATTTTTTAAAAATTAAAATAAGAAAGAAAGAAAGAGCTGTTCTCCTAGGCAGGGCCAGGTGGCTCACATCTGTAATCTCAGCATTTTGGGAGGCTGAGGCAGGAGACTCACATGAGGCCAGGAGTTCAAGACTAGCCTGGGCAATGTGATGAGACCTCCCATCTCTATAGAAAAATTAAAAATAAAAAGGCTGGGCATGGTGGCTTAGGCCTGGTGGCTCATGCCTATAATCCCAGCACTTTGGTAGGCCAACGTGATAAATCACCTGAGGTCAGGAGTTTGAGACCAGCCTGGCCAACATGACAAAATCCTGTCTCTACTAAAAATACAAAAATTAGCTGGGCATGGTGGCACACGCTTATAGTCTCAGCTACTCAGGAGGCCAAGGCAGGAGGATTGCTCAAACCCAGCAGATACAGCTGCAGTGAGCTGAGATCGAGCCACTGCACTCCAGCCTGGCGACAGAGCGAGACTTTATCTCAAAAACATAAATAAAAATAAATAAAGAAATGTCTTCCTAATAGCACCAGTAATGTTGCACCACAAATGTATCTTGAAAGTGTCCTTTGGCGTGCAGATTATTTTGTCACCCCAAGGACAATTTAAAGATACGTTTTGGTGCAACATTACTGGTGCTATTAGAAAGACATTTATTTCTTTATTTGAGTCAGGGACACCAGCCCCCCATGACATGCAATTCACCTACATAACAAACTTGTGCATTTACCCCTGAACCTAAAATAGAAGTTTTAAAAAGTATAAAAAAATAAAAATAATAAAATGCATTATTGGACTGTTAATATAAAGTGTCTTTTTTTTTTTTTTTTGAGACAGGATTTCACTCTGTCACTCAGGCTGGAGTGCAGTGGCGCAATCTCAGTTCATTGTAACCTCCACCTCCTGGGTTCAAGCGATTATCCTGCTTCAGCCTCCTGAGTAGCTGGGATTACAGGCACGCAGCACCATGCCCGGCTCATTTTTGTATTTTTAGTAGAGACAGGATTTCATCATGTTGACCAGGCTGGTCTTGAACTCCTGGCCTCAAGTGATCCACCTGCCTCGGCCTCTTAAAGTGCCGGGATTACAGGTGTGATACACCGTGCCCGGTCAGAAGTGTCCTTTTTCTGTTATTACCTGAAAATTTACCAACTCTCGAAGTAAGGCTGCCTCTGACCTGCCAACCTGAGACACTCTGATTGGCTGCTGGTGATGTCACAGGAATCTCTGGGAGATGATTGGTGGGTGAGAGCCCCCAGGTCAGGTGGAAGGAGGGCTTGATGGTTAGGGCTGGTGTCTGTGGCCTGTTCACAGAGGCAAACCCAGGAGCTAGCTGAGGACAAGCAGGTGGCAGAGGGTCCCCCATCTTTGTTGGGGTGACCCCTCCTTCTAAACCCACTTACAGCAGCCAGCAATGACCATGTCCTTTTCACCTGATAGCATCTGAGAGCTTCCTGAGGCTGGGAAGATGGTCCTGGGAGATGGGAGATGTGGACCCTTCTCATCCCATAGGGGAAGAGATTTCCTGGGGAGCCACAGGGTGGGTGCCGGGGCTGGGAGCTGGTCTCAGATCTGTCGGGTCAGTACCCCCAGGCCCGGAGGCCATTCGCATGGGATGCCACGCACAGTGCACCTGCCCGGGACTGGCCCCGGGGTGCTGGCTCCTGCAGATCATGCCAGAGTCCTCCAACTCTGGCACGAGATGCGAGCCTGGGCCTCTTCCACCCCTTGCTCAGTTTCCCCTTCCTGTTCCCATCACTGTCTGCTCCAGGATTTTATTTCATGACCATTCCCTGGTGGCACTGGCCCAAGGACTGTTTCCCAAAGACTGAGCCAAGATACCACCAGCCTTTCAGGAGGAGCCTTGAATTCATGAATGGACACAAAGAAGCAACCAGGGCCAAGCGGAGATGGGGAGAGACGCTTAGCACAGCTGGGGCCGGCTTGGTCCTGCGTGGTCCTTTGCCTCTGTGGGACAGACGCACAGAACACCCTTTGTGTAGGAGCTCGGGCAAGTCTCTCTAGTCCTCTGTCCAAGGGACTCAGGGTCGCCACCGACAGGCACCAGCCCAGCCTGGGAGGGGTGGCTGCAGCCTCGTTCCCGTGCCTGGGCTCATTCATGAAAGGGGGCGGGCTTCTCTTTGGGGACCACAGACCCCAGCTGGGTCAGGCCAGAAAGAGAGCAAGGAATTGCAGAAGCCGAGCTCTGAGGCTGGGCCTGGCTCCTGCCAGACTTCGAAGGAGGGAGCAGGGGGAGCTGAGGTGTGCCGGACCCTGCACCCAAGTCAAGATCCTCAACACGCTGGGACCCGGGGACCCCTTCACACCCTGTTAGTCCCTCCTTACCACTGTCAAGGGCGGCTACTCTTCTGGCTTTTGTCATCAGCCCTGTGCTGCCTGTTCTTGAAGTTTATAGAAACAGATTGGGTCAGGCACAGTGGCTCACGCCTGTAATTCCAGCACTTTGGGAGGCCAAGGTGAGCATATTGCTTGAGGTCAGGAGTTCAAGACCAGCCTGGCCAACATGGTGAAACCTCTTCTCTACTAAAAATACAAAAAAAATAGCCGGTGTGGTTCTGTGTACCTGTAGACCCAGCTACTTGGGAGGCTGAGGCAGGAGAATGGCTTGAACCTGGGAGGCAGAAGTTCCAGTGAGCTGAGATTGTACCACTGCACTCTAGCCTGGTGACAGAGTAAGATTCCAGCTTAAAAAATAATGAAAGAAAGAAATAGATTGGAAGTGTGTGCACTGCCATTTGACATTTGTCTGCAATCTGCAGTGCATCCTTATTTCTGCTGAAAGCTGTGATTCATTCATTCACTTTACTCTCTAGTGTTCCATTGTGTGAATATTTCCATTCTAATTCTACCATGGGTGGGCATTGGGTAGTTTCCAGGACATCTTTTTTTAAGACAGGGTTTCTCTCTGTCGTCCAGGCTGGAGTGCAGTGACACGATCACAGCTCACTGCAGCTTCAATGCCTGGGCTCAAGCCATCCACCTACCTCAGCCTCTTGGGCAGCTGAGACCACAGGTACACACCACCACACCTGGCTAATTTTTTAAATTTTTTGTAGAGAAAGGGTCTTGCTATGTTGCCCAGGCTGGTCTTGAACCCCTGGCTTCAAGCAATCCTCCTGCCTCAGCCTCCCTAAAGTGCTGGGATTATAGGCGTGGGCCACTGGGCCCAGCCTCCGGGATTCCTTTTACCTAGCACCTGCACTCCTCAACTTTTTTTTTTAACTTTTTTTTTTTGTTTAAGATGGAATCTTGCTCTGTCACCCAGGCTGGAGTGCAGTGGTGTGATCTTGGCTCACTGCAACCTTCATCTCCTAAGTTCAATTTATTCTCCTGCCTCAGTCTCCCTAGTAGCTGGGATTACAGATGCCCGCCACCACGCCAGGCTAATTTTTTGTATTTTTAGTAGAGACAGGGTTTCACCATGTTGGCCAGGATGGTCTCGAACTCCTGACCTCAGGTGATTTGCCAGCCTTGGCCTCGAAAAGTGATGGGATTACAAGCGTGAGCCGTCATGCCCAGCCACCCCTCTCCAACTTCGATGCAGCTTGTTTGAGGTCATCTGGCCTTGAGTGTTGATTTCAAAACTTGACTTTATCTAAAACATTTTTTATTTGATTAGATTGTAAAAAGATCACTGACGTAGTACACGAACATTGTAGCTGGTCAAGTAACAAAGAAATATAAAGAAAATAACATTTCTCATGCCTGTCTCTCCTCTGTACAGCCAGCAACAAGGTTGGCTTTGCTAGCTTTTTTTTTTTTTTTTTTGAGGCAGGGTCCCTCCCTGTCGCCAGGCTGGAGTGCAGTGGTGCTCACTACAACTTCCGCCTCCCGGGTTCAAATGTTTCTCCTGCCTCAGCCTCCCAAGTAGCTGGGACTATAGGCACACGCCACCATGCCTGGCTAATTTTTGTATTTTTTGTAGAGATGAGGTTTCACCATGTTGGCCAGGATAGTCTTTATCTCCTGACCTCGTAATCCTCTAGCCTCAGCCTCCCAAAGTGGTGGGATTACAGGCGTGAGCCACCATGCCTGGCCGGCTTTGTTTTCTTTCATACTTTCTATCTTTCCAAGTCGACAACCTGGCCTTGCCCTTGCTGTGTTTCCAATGCATGTCTCTTCCAAAACTCATTCTGAAACTTAATCCCCATTGTAACAGTATGAAAAGGGTGGGAAATTTGACTGTGGTATTTGGGAGGTGGGACATTTGGGAGGTGATTAGGATTAGCTGCGGTTGTGAGGGTGAAGCATTAGTGGCTTTAGAAGAGGAGAAAGAGAGACTTCAGTGAGTACTTACAGGCCTCTCACCATGAGATGCCCCACAGTGCCTCCAGATTCTACAGCGTCTCCAGCAGCAAGAAGGGCCCCGCAAGATACAGCCCCTAGACCCTGGACTTGCCAGCCTGCAGAACTGTCAGAAATTAAATCATTTTCATAGGACCAGGTGATGTGGCTCATGCCTGTAATCTCAGTGCTTTGGAAGGGGGAGGATTGCTTGAGGCCAGGAGTTTGAGACCAGCCTGGGTAACAATAGCGAGACCCCATCTCTACAAAAAAATGTTAAAAAATTAGCTGGATGTAGTGGTGCCCCCCTGTAGTTCTAGCGACTCAGGAGGCTGAGGCGGGAGAATCACTTGTAACCAGGAGTTCGAGACCAGACTAGGCAACATGGCGAGATCCTGTCTCTACAAAAAATTAAAAGTTAGCTGGGTGTGGTGTTACATGCCTGTAGTCCCAGTTACTCGGGAGGCTGAGGCAGGAACGTGGCTTGAACCCAGGAGTTGGAGGCTGCAACGAGCTATGATTGTGCCAGTGCATTTCAGTGTGAATGACAGCGAGAACCCATCTCTAAAAAACCAAAACAGCAAAAAATAATGTATAATTTATAATAATTTCTTTTTCTTTTTTTTTTCCTTTGAGACAGAGTCTCGCTGTGTTGCCCAGGCTGGAGCTCAGTAGTGTGATCTCATCTCACTGCAACATCCACCTCCCAGGTTCAAGTGATTCTCTTGCCTCAGCCTGCCGAGTAGCTGGGACTACAGGCACGTGCACCACACCTGGCTAGTGTTTTGGTTTTTATGTTTTTTTTTTTTTTGTATTTTAGTAGAGATGGGGTTTCATCATGATGGCCAGGATGGTCTCGATCTCCTGAACTCATGATCCGCCTACCTTGGCCTCCCACAGTGCTGGGGATTACAGGTGTGAGCCACCGTGCTCGACCTCGAGGCTGCCTCAAACACATAAAAATAAAAATAAAAAAATAAAATAAAATATTCTATGGCAAACATGTCCTGTAGAATTTTAGCATTTTTTAAGGCTGGGTGTGATGGCACATGCCTGCAATCCCAGCTGTTTGGGAGGCCGAGGCGGGAGGATTGCTTTAGCTCAGGAGTTCAAAACCAGACTCAGCAACACAATGAAACCCCATCTCTACAAAATAAATTAATAATGAAATAAAGTCCGGGCATTTTGGCTCATGCCTGTAATCCCAGCACTTTGGGAGGCCGAGGCAGGTAGATCACGAGGTCAGGTGATTGAGACCATCCTGGCCAACACGGTGAAACCCCGTCTCTACTAAAAATACAAAAATGAGCCAGGTGTGGTGGCGCATGCCTGTAGTCCCAGCTACTCAGGAGGCTGAGGCAGGAGAATCGTTTGATCCCAGGAGGCGGAGGTTGCAGTGAGCTGAGATCATACCACTGCACTCCAGCCTGGGTGACAGAGTGAGACTCTGTCTCAAAAAAAAAAAAAAAAAAAGAAATAAGAATAATACTTTTATTGTAGTTACATGAGTAAAACTTGAATACAATCTCATAAAGATTCAAATAACACAAGTCAAATGAAAGACTCTTTATCTCCCGCCCGATCCTAAAAATTAAAAAATAAGGGAGAGGGGCAAAGTCCTCTGAGACCAGCACCCCCAAACTCACCAATCCCTCCGTTTTCTTTCAAGTCTATTTCTATGCATTGATGTTCCTAAAGTGTTTTATACTAATGAAATCATGTTGTGTATATAATTTTCTCACTTGATTTTTTTCATTTGATTTTAATGAACATCTTTGCGTTGTATGTGGTTACACTTAAAAATTTTTTTCTTTTTTTTTTTTTTGAGACATAGTTTCATTCTTGTCGCCCAGGATGGAGGGCGGTGGCACCATCTCAGCTCACTGCAACCTCTGCCTCCTGGGTTCAAGTGATTTTTCTGCCATAGCCTCCTGGGTAGCTGGGATTACAGGTGCCTACCACCACGCCTGGCTAGTTTTTGTATTATTATTATTATTATTATTATTATTTTTTGGAGACAGAGTTTTGCTCTGTCGCCCAGGCTGGAGTGCAGTGGCATGATCTTGGCTCACTGCAACCTCTGCCTCCCAGGTTCAAGCAATTCTCCTGCCTCAACCTCCTGAGTAGCTGGGACTACAGATGCCTGCCACCATGCTGGCTAATTTTTGTATTTTTTGTAGAGACCAGATTTCACCATGTTATTCAGGATGGTCTTGATCTCCTAACCTTATAATCAGCCCACCTCAGCCTCCCCAAGTGTTGGGATTACAGGGGTGAGCCACCGTGCCTAGCCTTATTATTATTATTTTTTGAGGCAGGGTCTCACTCTGTGGTCCAGGCTGGAGTGCAGTGGCATGATCATAGCTCACTGCAGCCTCGACTTCCTGGCTCACATGATCCTCCCACTTCACCCTCCCGAGTAGCTGGGACTACAGTCATGCACCACCACTTATGGCTAACTTTTTTTTTCTTTCTTTGAGACAGTCTTGCTCTCTCACCCAGGCTGTAGTGCGGTGGTGTGATCTCGGCTCACTGCAACCTCCGCCTCCTGGGTTCAAGTGATTCTCCTGCCTCAGCCTCCTGAGGAGGTGGAATTATAGGCATGCGCCACCAAGCCCTGCTAATTTTTGTATTTTTAGTAGAGACGGGGTTTTACTCTATGGGCCAGGCTGGTTTTGAACTCCTGACCACAGGTGATCCACTCACTTCAGCCTTTCAAAGTGGTGGGATCACAGGCGTGAGCCACCACCTCATCTGGCTTTAAACCATATTCTTTATGACACCTGCAGGCTACGTAATATTATTCCCTTTTACATCCCCAGAAGCTGCAGCCCACAGACGTTAAGTAATTTCCCTCAGCTCACACAGCAGCTAACTGCCCTTGTAGGCATTTTCTGCCCAACAGTGCCTGGCCCCAAAGCCTGTGCAGCCTCAAGTTCAGGGTGAGAATTCAGCATTCTCTCCTCGTCTCCTGCCAGGGTCTGGCTCTGGATCCTGGCTCAGTTTGGGAGTCCTCCACAAAGCCACGGCCGTGTGGTCATCTAAGCAGTAAGGGTTGGCTACAAAATGAGGATTCTATTCTCTAGGGAGGAGGAAGAAAGGCCCACTTCTCTCCTTTAGTTTAACCAATGACGGCCCGCTAGCAACGTCGGCTCTTTCAAGAGAAGTTTCCCACAGTCAAGACTGCCTCTCTGACTGCCGGCTCTGTTCTCACACAGTCTCAATTTTTTCTATGCATTTCATTTGTTAAAAATGCATCCCGACCAGGCACAGTGGTTCACACCTGTAATCCCAGCACTTTGGGAATTAAAGGCAGGAAGATTGCTTGAGGCCAGCAGTTTGAGACCAGACTGGGCAACATGGCGAAACCCTGTCTTTACTAAAAATACAAAAAAAAAAAAAAAATTAGTTGGGTGTGGTGGTGGAAAAAGCATTGTGGGCTGGGCATGGTGGCTCACGCCTGTAATCCCAGCACTTTGGGAGGTCAAGGGGACAGGATCATCTGAGGTCAGAGTTCGAGACCAGCTTGGCCAGCATGGCGAATCTCCGTCTCTACTGAAAATACAAAAATTAGCTGGGCACGGTGGCCTGAGGCTGTAATTCCAGCTACTTGGGAGGCTGAGACGGGAGAATCTCTTGAACCTGGGTGGTGGAGGTTGCAATGAGCAGAGATCGTACCACTGCACTCTATCCCGGGAGATAGTGCAAGACTTCATCTCAAAAAAAAAAAACAACAACAAAAAAAACTCAGGACGGGGGGCAGGGCCTTGGCTGCTGGGCTGGCTCTGGGCAGAGGTTTCAGGTGCAAAGAGGAGGGCAGGAGAGAATTCTGGGGGATGGTAGATCTGTTTTTTTCTTTTTTTTTTGAGATGGAATCTCTCTCTGTTGCCAGGCTAGAGTGCAGTGGCATGATCACGGCTCGCTGCAACCTCTGCCTCTCGGGTTCAAGCGATTCTCCTACCTCAGCCTCCCGAGTAGCTGGGATTACAGGCACATGCCATCATGCCCAGATAATTTTTGTATTTTTAGTAGAGACGGGGTTTCACTATGTTGGCCAGGCTGGTCTCGAACTCCTGACCTCATGATCTGCGTGCCTCGGCCTCCCAGAGTGCTGGGATTACAGGTGTGAGCCACTGCGCCCGGCCCAGATCTGTTAATTATCTTGATGATGGTGGTGGCGGTTATAGGACTCTCCACATTTGTCAACTCTCATAAAACGATAGCAAAAAAAAGAGGAAATTTTACTTTATGTAAATTAAAACACAAATGAAAATATGAATTCACGATTTTCTTAAAATCCTTGACTAGAGGTTTCTGGAGGAAAATGAGGTTACAAGGAGTTAAAGGGAAAGTGCTCAGGTCTTTGGGGTGGTGGGAATGCTGTTTCTTGGTAGTTTGCCCATGGCCCTGTCTCCGGGCCTCCCTCTCCCTTCTCCACCAGCATTCAATGGCCACAGTGACTGAGAGACAAGGAGAGTCTTGTGGAACCCAGAAATAAATAAATAACTGCCCGTCCCAGGTCGCCACGGCAACCGTGACATCACCCTGGGACCCGTGTGGCTGGCACCCTTGGTGGCTTGCTGGTGTTTGTTACAGGAGTAAGGGGAGCCAGGGCTGCAGGCCCGCGCCTGGTGGCAGGTGGAGGGGGAGACTTCAGGGGAAGAATGGGTTTCCCACTGTGGAGACTGGGGCGAGCCGCACCCTCACAGTTGGTCTTGGGATGCCCTGCCCTGTTAGTGGAAGTGTAGATTGGCCTGGCTTCCTGGAGGGCTTTTGGGCAGAGTCTGTCTAAATGAATACTGTGAGGCTCAGTGTGGTGGCTCATGCCTGTAATCCTAGCACTTTGGGAGGCCGATGAAGGAGGATCCTTGAGGTCAGGAGTTTGAGGCCAGCTTGGGCAACATAGCAAGACCCAGTCTTTACAAAAAAAATTCAAAAATTAGCTGGGTGTCGTGGCATGCATCTGTAATCACAGCTACTCAGGAGGCTGAGGCAGGAGGATCGCTTGAGCCCAGGAGTTTGAGACCAGCCTGAGCAACATAGTGAGACCCTATCTCTACAAAAATTAGAAAATATTAGCTGGGCATGGTGGAGTGCACCTGAGGAGGGAGGATCCTTTGAGCCCAGGAGTTCAAGCTTGTGGTGAGCTATGATCACACCACTGCACTCCAGCCTGGGTGACAGAATGAGCCCCTGTTTCAAAAGAAAAAGAGGCTGGGCATGGTGGCTCATTACTGTAGAGGCTGAGGTGGGAGGATTAACTGAGGTCAGGAGTTTGAGACCAGCCTGGACAACATAGTGACACCTTGCCTCTACAAAAATAAAAATTAAAATAAATTAGCCGGGTGTGGTGTTGCACGCCTGTAGTCCCAGCTACTCAGGAGGCTGAGGTGGGAGGATCGCTTGAGCCCAGGAGGTCGAGGCTGCAGTGAGCTATGATGTTGCTATGGCACCCCAGCCTGGGCCACAGAGCAAGAATGTTTCTCCAAAAAACCCCCCCAAAAAAACAAAACGAACGAACAAAAACACCACCAACAACAAAGGCGGGGCGTGGTGGCTTATACAGGTAATCCCGACACTTTAGGAGGCTGAGGCAGGTGGATCACTTGAGATCAGGAGTTAGAGACCAGCCTAGCCAACATGGTGAAACCCCATCTCTACTAAAAATACAAAAATTAGCTGGGCGTGGTGGTGTGTGTGCCTGTAATCCCAGCTACTTGGGAGGCTGAGGCAGGAGAATCACTTGAATCGGGAGGTGGAGGTTGCAGTGAGATGAGATTGTGCCACTGCACTCCAGCCTGGGAGACAGAGCAAGACTCTGTCTCAAATTAAAAAGAAATAAAAATAAAGAACAAATTAAACACCACATGCACTTGTGTTTGTGTCCAAGAGCTGCAATCACAGATGACCACACACCAGGTGGTTTACAATAGCAGCTATTTATTCTCTCACAGTTCTGGAGGCCAGAAGACTAAACCCAAGGTGTGGGCAGAGCTGGCTGTCCAGCAGGCTCTGAGGCCCAGGCTCTCTCCTGGCTTTTGGTGGCCGCCAGCAGTCCTGGGTGCCACAGGCTGGTGGACACATTGCCACAACCTCTGCCTGCACCATCACATGGTCATCCTCCCCCTGTGGGTCTCTGTCTTCATTTGCCATTGTCCTCTGTGTCTCTCTCATCTTTTTTTCTTTTCTTTTTTTTTTTTTTTTGAGATGGAATCTTGCTCTTGTCGCCCAGGCTGGATTGCAGTCGCGCGATCTCAGCTCACCACAACCTCTGCCTTCCAGGTTCAAGCGATTCTCATGCCTCAGCCTCTGGAGTAGCTGGGATTGCAGGAACCCACCACCATGCCTGGCTAATTCTTGTATTTTTTTTTTAGTAGAGATGGGGTTTTACCTTGTTGGTCAGGCTGGTCTTGAACTCCTGACCTCAGGTGATCCACCCACCTTGGCCTCCTGAAGTGCTGGAATTACAGGTGTGAGCCACCATGCCCAGCCTGTCTTGTCTTCTTAGGGAACCCTAGTCACCTTGGATGCAATCGGGCCTCATCTTCTCCAATCCTATTCCCAAATGAGGTCCCCTTCTGAGTACCGGGAGTTAGGGCTTTGATGTGTGAATGTTGGGAGGACACAGTTCAACCATATCACTGTTTTTGTTGTTATTCCTTACTACTTAATGAGCCAGTCTTGGCCAGGCATGGTGGCTCATGCCTGTAATCTCAGCACTTTGGGAGGCTGAGGCAGGCAGATCATGAGGTCAGGAGTTTGAGACCAGCGTGGCCAACATAGTGAAACCCTGTCTCTACTAAAAGTACAAAAATTAGCTGGGTGTGGTGGCGCACACCTATAGTCCCAGGTACTTGGGAGGCTGATGCAGGAGAATTGCTTGAACATGGAAGGCAGACATTGCAGTGAGCCAAGACAGCGGCATTGCATTCCAGCCTGGATGACAGAGCAAGATTGCGTCTCCAAAAAAAAGGAAAAAAAAAGACTCCGTCTCAAATAATAATAATAATAAGCTAGTCTTGGCTACAGGTAGCTTCCTGGCCCACCTCGAGGGAGGTGGGTGGATGGACAGCATGTTCTGGGCTCCTGGGGAGGCTTCAATGGGGTCTCCAGGGTGGGTCCTCCATTTTCTCTTGCTGCTTAGGCCATGGGAGATGGGACGCTGGTGTCTCTTTGGCTTGGTTCAGAAGCCTGGCCCCGGCGGTCTTAGTTTTCTCACCTGTCGAATGGGCTTGGAGTGACTGTGGTGTTGAAGTCACTTGTCTGACTGTGGAATCACATAACCATGGAATCCCAGCTGGTTGCAGGCAGAGAGCAGTCACCCAAAGGCACCAAGTGCCCCAGGGCAAGCCACAGTGTCTGTGCCTGGCAGATTCCCCTGCCCAGCCTTCACTCCTGCCCTGCCCACACCAGCATACATGAAGCCAGCTTACACGATGTGCTCCATAAATGCTCCCTGAACTGTGCTAACATAGAGCCAGCACACAGAAGGTGCTCAATGAATGCCCCAGGGTCCGTTCTAGCATGGAGGCAGCACACAGAAGGTGCTTAATAAATGCTCCATGAACTATACTTAGCATGGAGCCAGCACACAAAAGGTGCTTAATAAATGCTTCATGCGCTGTACTTAGCATGGAGCCAGCACACAAGGTGCTTAATAAGTGCTCCATGAGCTGTACTTAGCATGAGGCCAGCATACAGAAGGTACTCAATGAGTGCTCCATAACTGTACTTAACCTGAATCCAGCATACAGGAGGTGCTTAACAAATGTTCCATGAGCTGTATTTAGCATGGAGCCAGCACACAAAAAATGCTTAATAAATGCTCAGTGAACTATACTTAGCATGGAGTCAGCACACAAAATGTGCTCAATGCATGTTCCAGGGTCTTTATTAGCATGGAGCCAGCACACAGAAGATGCTTAATAAATGCTCCATGAACTACTAGTATGACATCAGCATACAGAAAGTGCCCAATAAATACTTAGTGACTCATACATACTTCATGGAGCAATTTGTTCTGAACCATACACTCATTTGTTTGGGGGACAGTCTACAAAGTAATCATTGGACCTCAGGGGGACAGTTTTTGGTGTGTTTAGTGGAGTTGAACCCCACTGAGTGGCTGCTGCTTGGCAATGTCCAGGTGAGCTGTCCACTCACCTGATTCTGAGCCTGTGTGGGCCGAAGACATGCACGCTGCTGTGGTCCCTGCTGCTGGTCTGACAGCCAGGTGTGTGCAGACCTTACCCCCAGCTCTTGGATGCCTCTTCCCTGCCCAGCCAATCCTTGTCTGTCTGCCCAGCCTGACCTAAGTCCCCCAGCACAGAGTCGCGTCAAGGCAGGACCAGAGGTTGGAGTCAACCAGGGCTGGGTTGAATCCCATCCCACCCAGTGATCTCTTTCCCTCACCTCCCTGCCCTGTAGCTTCTCCATCTATAAAATGGGTAATAGCTTCACATGGTGCTCATGTGAGGATTAAACACAAGTGATGATGTTTTGAAGATTCTAAAAAGACACCAAAATATCAGGAATTTTTTTTTTTTTTGAAAATGAGTCTCATTCTGTCACTCAGGTTAGAGTGCAGTGGCATGATCTCAGCTCATTGCAACTTCCACCTCCGGGCTCGAGTGATTCTCCTGCCTCAGCCTCCCAAGTAGCTGGGATTACAGGCCGGTGCCACCACTCCTGGCTGTTTTTTTTTTTTTTTTTTTTTTTTGGAGATGGAGTTTTGCTCTTGTTGCCAAGCTGGAGCACAATGGCATGATCTTGGCTCACTGCAACCTCCGATACCTGGGTTCAAGCAATTCTCCCGCCTCAGCTTCCTGAGTAGCTGGGATTATAGGCCTGTGCCACCACGTCCAGCTAATTTTTTATATTTTTGGTAGAAATGGGGTTTTACCATGTTAGTTAGGCTGGTCTCGAACTCCTGACCTCAGGTGATCCGCCCGCTCATGCCACCATGCCTGGCCTTTTTTTTTTTTGAAATGGAGTCTTACTCTGTCACCCAGGCTAGAGAGTGCAATGGCATGATCTTGGCTCATTGCAACCTCCAACTCCCGAATTCAAGTGATTCTCCTGCCTCAGCCTCCCAAGTATCTGGGATTACAGGTGCGGGCCACCACACCCAGCTAATTTTTGTATTTTTAATAGAGATGAGGTTTTGCCATGTTGGCCAAGCTGGTCTCGAACTCTTGACCTGAAGTGATCCACACACCTTGGCTTCTTAAAGTGCTGGGGTTATACGCGGGAGCCACCGCACCTGGCCAGGAATGTTTATTTTATTTTTTAAATTTTTTATTTTTTCAGATGGAGTCTTGCTCTGTCACCAAGGCTGGAGTGCAGTGGCTCAATCTCGGCTCACTGCAACCCCTACCTCCTGGGTTCAAGCTATTCTCCTTTCTCAGCCACCCAAGTAGCTGGGATTACAGGCACACACCACCATGCCTGGCTAATGTTTGTATTTTTAGTAGAGACAGGGTTTCACCATATTGGTCAGGCTGGTCTCAAACTCCTGACGTTAGATGATCCACCTGCCTCAGCCTCCCAAAGTGCTGGGATTACAGATGTGAGCCACCATACCTGGCCAGGAACATTTATTTTTAACATAAAGTCATTTAGCAATTTCACCTGAGCCCAGCAGAAATAACCACGTGTTCAACAAAAAATGTGCACAAAATATTCATGGGCCTAGTTATCCATAATATCCCCAAATAGGAGTGTCCACTTGCAGTGGATTGGGGAAATCACTTGTGGTGTGTCTACCCAGTGGAATACGATACAGCCATGAAAACTACCCATTGCTGTACGCTAAAATGTGGATGAATCTCACAAAAATCATGTTAAGCAAAAGAAACCACGCCCAGGTGTGCAACACCATGCCCAGCTAACTTTTGTATTTTTAGTAGGATGAGGTTTCGCAGTGTTGGCCAGGTTGGTCTCGAACTCCTGGCCTAAAGTGATCCACCCACCCTGGCCTCTTAAAGTGCCAAGGCGAAACCTCATCTCTACTAAAAACACAACAATTGTTTTTTCTGCGTGGTGTGTTCTACATGAGTTCACTGAGCAAGTGCAGGAACAGGGGAAACAAATCTAAGATGACAACGGCCAAGGTGGTTTCCCTGGGGAAAAGGGACCCATGGGAGGGGGCACTGGGCACTTTCTTGGGGGTGAGAAGTGAGCTGTAGCTCTTCCGGGTTGGTGATTGTGTGGGTCTACGCATCTGTAAAAATCTTTCGAGCTGCCCCTTTGCAGAGCTATAGTGTATGTAAGTTATATTTAGAGAAAATAAAAAACAGGAAATGAAGCTGGAAGTGGTGGCTCATGCCTGTAATCCCAGCAGTTTGGGAAGCCGAGGTGGGAGGATGGCTTGAGCCCAGGAGTTTGGAACCAGCCTGGGCAACATGTTGAAACTCTGTCTCTATAAAAAATACAGGCTGGACACGGTGGCTCACGCTTGTAATCCCAGCACTCTGGGAGGCTGAGGCGGGCAGATCACAAGGTCAAGAGATTGAGACTGTCCTGGCCAACATGGTGAAACCCCGTCTTTACCAAAAATACAAAAATTAGCCGGGCGTGGTGGTGCGCGCCTGTAGGCCCAGCTACTCTGGAGGCTGAGACAGAAGAATTGCTTGAATCCAGGAGGCAGAGGTTGTAGTGAGCCGAGATCGCACCACTGCACTCCAGCCAGGTGACAAGGCAAGACTCTGTCTCAAACGAACAAACAAATTTAGCCGGGCATGGTAGATCATGCCTGGTAGATCGTGCCTGTTGTCCCAGCATCTCAGGAAACTGAGGCAGGAGGATCACTTGAGCCCAGGAGGTAGAGGCAACAGTGAGCCATGATTGCGCCACTGCACTCCAGCCTGAGTGACAGAGTGAGCCCCTGTGTCAAAAAAAAAAAGGAAGAGAATGTAACATGGGGATTAGGCGCAAAATATTGGATAATTCAAAACCATTTAATGATTGGAAAGAGGGACGGAGGGAGGGAGGGAGAGGGAAGAGGGGAGAGAGGGGGGTGCTGTTCTTTTCCTACCAGCAGCGGGTGAAGTCTTCAAGCCTCCGGGGAATTCAGATAGCGTCTCTTCCCCAGCAGAGCTTCCTGGAATTCTCCCTCTCCTTCCAGGTTCATGAACCATCGAGTCCCTGCCCACAAGAGGTACCAGCCCACAGAGTATGAACACGCAGCCAACTGTGCCACCCATGCTGTGAGTTGGCTTGTTGGGGGCTGAGGGCTGAGATGGGGACACTTCCAGGGAAAGGGGTGGGGGAAGGCACCTCCTTCACATATGTCCTAAGTGGCCTGTTCCTTGGGTCTTCTGTGGCCCTCAGAAGAGTAAGTGGACTGTGGTGCTGAGCATGCATCTCTCTTGCTCTAAGAACCTTGGATGGGGCTGGGCGCAGTGTCTCACACCTGTAATCCCAGCACTTTGAGAGGCTGAGGTGGGTAGATCACCTGAGGTCAGGAGTTCAAGACCAGGCTGGCCAACATGGTAAAACCCTGATTCTACTAAAAATACAAAAATTAGCCAGGTGTGGTGGTAGGTGCCTGTAACCCCAGATACTTAGAAAGCTGAGGCAGGAGAATTGCTTGAACCCCGGAGGTGGAGGTAGCAGTGAGCTGAAATGGTGCCACTGCACTCCAGCTTGGGTGACAGAGTGAGACCGTGTCTCAAAAACAAACAAAAAAGAACCTTTGATGGCTCCCTAGTACTTACTACAGCATCCTGTCACTGTAGCAAGCTCCTAGCCCATCTGTCCACGCACCTTCCACCACCATGCTCTTGCTCTCAGGCTCAAGCCCTTGAATCGTTCCGTTTCCTAAATAGAAGGCATGACTCCATGCCTTCGCACGTGCTGTTCCCGCTGCCTGGAATACTTGCCATCTCCACTCCAGCTCTGCCTATGAAACCCTTTTCATCATTCACAAGCCTTGCTGAAATGTTCCCCAACAAAGCCTTCCCCTCTGCCCAGATGCTGGGAAGCTGAGCCAGTGCCTACCTCCCCACCCTCACTGCCCCGCACCATGCGAGCTGGAATGTACCAGTCCATCGCACATTCATTCAGCAAACAGTTCCTGGGTACCCTCAAGGCACCAGGCAGTGCTCCAGGCACTGGCGATGCAGACGTGAGTTCACACAGAATCCCTGCATGGTTCTTTGGTATCTCAGGACATCTCAGCATGCCTGGCACAGGGAGTTGCCCAGATAGCGTGTGTGGAGGTGAATTGAATTAATTCTCAACCCCTACTCCACCTGTTAGACTCTGGGGACTACTGTGTATTTGGCCTCAGCCCAGGCCTTGAGCGATGGGCTGCTGGTATAATAAAAAGGAGTGACTGGTGCTGATGTGAACTTACTGTGTGCCTGGGATCATGCTAAGATCTCCCCCCACCCCACCCAAGACAGTCTTGGTCTGTTACCCAGGCAAGAGTGTAGTGGTGCCATCTCAGCTCACTGCAACCTCTGCCTCCAGGGTTCAAGCAATTGTCCTCTCCTGCCTCAGCCTCCCGAGTAGCTGGGATTACAGGTGCCCACCACTGCACCCGGCTAATTTTTGTATTTTTAATAGAGACGGATTTCACCATATTGGCTAGGCTGGTTTCAAACTCCTGACCTTGTGATCCTCCCACCTCAGCCTCCCAAAGTGCTGGGATTACAGGCATGAGCCGCCATGCCCAGTCCACACGGGTTCTAAGTTTGCATTTTCTCAGCCAGTCCCTTTAGAGCAAGTGCTCTGCTGAGCAGAAACTTGTTCTCACTGGTTCACCTCTGAAGCTCCATGCTGTGTTCATAGTAGAGGCTCGGAAAACATTTGAGAATGGCCATGACTCCCTCTTTTGCAAGGGAGGAAACTGAGGCTTGGGTCAGAGAATTTGCCCAAAGCTGCAAGCTAACTCATCGACACAAGTCTGCAGTGCGTCCCAGAAAGTGAAGCTCTAGCAGGAGAAGACCTGCCTTTCAATCCCAGCTCCATTATTTAGTGGCCCTGAGCCTCGGTTTCCTCATCTGTAGCATAAGCATCGGAAGAGTCACTCCCAAGGGTAGCCGTGAGTGTTGCTCAAGGCACCGTGTTGGCACAACGTAGGCACATTGACAAATGTCTTTCCTTTCCAGCACAATCTTGGGAAAAGAGGTGCTGAATTGGCTGGCCAGTGGCTCATGCCTGTAATCCCAGCACTTTGGGAGGCCGAGGTGAGCAGATCACAGTTTGAGACCAGCCTGGCCAACATGGTGAAATCTTGTTTCTACCAAAAATACAAAGATTAGCTGGGCATACTGGTGCAAGCCTGTAATCCCAGCTACTTGGGAGGCTGAGGCAGGAGAATTGCTTGAACCCAGGAGGTGGAGGTTACAATGGGCCAAGATCATGGCACTGCACTCCAGACTGGGCGACAGAACAAGTGAGACTCAGTTTCAAAAAAAAAAAAAGAACCACCTATAATCCCTGAACTGATCCTGCTGTCATACCTGGGAGAAGCTGTGAGGCTGGGGACAAAACCCTATTTATGAGCTCCTCTGGGCACTGATGCTGTAAACACAAGGCATATTCATAGTCCAGCAGGCTCCAGGAAGGGAGTAACTGAGTCATGGGTACCAGGACCCCACTGTTAACTCATTCATTTATTGGATGCACCCTCAGTTAGCACCTATGAGCACAGGGTGAGGGCAGGGTGATGGGCATGTATCATTTCATTCCTGAGGACATGTCCTGTGCTCACAGGTTTGTGGAATGAATGAATGAGTGAGTGAGCAACTGAATGAATACTAGGTATGGTTGGTGATCGCAAAATAGCACAAAATAGGAGCTAGGTGCAGTGGTGTCTGTCTGTAGTCCCAGCTACTCCGGAGGCCAAGACGGGAGAATCACATGAGCTCAGGAGGTCAAGGCTGCAGTGAGCTATGATTGTGCCACTGCACTCCAGCCTGGGCAACAGAGTGAGATTCCATCTCTAAAAAATAAAATGAAATATTTTAAAATAGCACAAAACATAATTGGAATCTACAGCCTAATGAGAAGGATGTCCCCAAATTATGAAGTAGCATGAGATGGTGGCTATTTATTTATGTATTTATGTTTTGAGATGGAGTCTTGCTGGGACTACAGGCATGCGCCACCATGCCTGGGTAAGTTTTGTATGTTTAGTAGACACGGGGTTTCACCCTGTTGGCCAGGCTGGTCTCAAACTCCTGGCCTTAAGTGATTCACCCACTTCGGCTTCCCAAAGTGCTGGCATTACAGGTATGAGGCACCGTGCCTGGCCAGTTGCTGTTTATTTTTAAAGATGATATAAAAAGATTAACTAAAGTGATTTTTTTTTTTGAGACAGAGTCTCGCTCTGTCACCCAGGCTAGAGTGTGGTGATGTGATCTTGGCTCACTGCAACCTCCGCCTCCCAGGTTGAAGTGATTCTCTTGCCTCAGCCTCCTGAGTAGCTGGGACTACAGGTGCCTGCCACCACACCTACCTAATTTATGTATTTTTGTTAGAGAGGGGGTTTCACCATGTTGGCCAGGCTAGTCTTGAACTCCTGACCACCAAGTGATCCTCTCTCCTTGGCATCCCAAAGTGCTGGGATTACAGTTGTAAGCCACCACACATGGCAAAAAGTGATTTTTTAAAGTTTATAATTACATCCCCTTCAGCAGGCTCCTGTCTTCCCTGTTGGTGTTCAGTCTGCCATGTGCAGATGGACTGTGGGTGGCTGATGGCCTCTTAGTAAGGAACCATCCCATTCTGGTGCATTGCTGTTGACCTGTCCCCATCCCGCCCCCAGCCTGGATGTCAGGGAGGCTAGCAGGACACCTCCTTCCTTTGGGACTCACCTGGGCTTATTTTGCAGACAGATTGCTTTTCAGTGATTCCTGGAGGATGCACATCGTCGGGGCTGAACTCCCCACCTGCCTACTTAAAAAAAAATTTTTTTTAAATCATTTATTTTTTTTGAGATGGAGTCTTGCTCTGTCACCCAAGCTGGAGTGCAGTGGCACGATCATGGCTCACTGCAGCCTATGCCTCCTGGATTCAAGCGATTCTCCTGCCTCAGCCTCCTGACTAGCTGGGATCACAGGCACCCCCACCACCATGCCTGACTAATTTTTTTTTTTTTTTTTTTGAGCTGGAGTCTTGCTCTGTCACCCAGGCTGGAATGCAATGGCATGATCTTGGCTCACTGCAATCTCTGCCTCCCAGGTTCAAGCGATTTTTCTGCCTCAGCCTCCCGAGCAGCTGGGACTACAGGCATGCCTCACCACAGCCAGCTAATTTTTGTATTTTTAGTAGAGATGGGGTTTCACCATGTTGGCCAGGATGGTCTTGATCTCTTGACCTTGTAATCCACCTCCCTTGGCCTCCCAAAGTGCTGGGATTACAGGCATGAGCCACTGTGCCTGGCATTTTTTTTTTTTTTTAAATAGAGATGGGGTTTCATCATGTTGGCCAGGTTGGTCTCGAACTCCTGATCTCAAGTGATTTGCCCACCTTCGCCTCCCAAAGTGCTGGGATTACAGGCATCAGCTATCATGCCTGACCCCACTTGCCCACTTCTTCCCTCTTTAGGCTATTCCAGCATTTCTTCCTTCCTTCCTTTCTTCCTGCTTACCAGCCTGTCTTCAGCATATATTTGTCTAGGTGCCCACCGTGTGCAGCTTATGTTGTGTATGGGAAATAATAATCAAATAAGTCTATCATATAAGATATGGGGCTGCCAGGGAGAGAGGGCACCGGGTGCTACAAGAACAGACAATAGAAGAGACCTCTGTCAGACAGAGCAGGTGCTCCTGCCAGAGTGATATTAACCAGCTCCTGAAGGATGACTGGGAGCCGGCCTCCCAGAGAGTTAAGGGAATAGCATGTGGAGGACAAGGGAACAGCACATGCAGAGGCCCCGAGGCAGGAAAATGTTGGGACACTGGACGAAGGCCAGGAAGGCCGAGGCGTGGTGACCTGGGGCAGGGAGAGTAGGGAGAAGCAGAGTAGGAGGACTGGGCAGGGCCAGGCCATGCCCCTGTAAAGGCAGAGGATTTGGGGATTCCATTCTCTATGGTGAATCATGGCGGACCATCCACTATTTAAATCCCTTTACAAGCTGAATGGTACCTGGGTGCCTGTGCTGCTCAGGGTTGGCCACTGCCTTCAGGGCAGTCCAAGCAGGCGAGGTCAGGACATCAGTGATGATGGTCTGTGACATGTGGCACATCAGACTTCTCTGTGTGGTGGCCCAGGGAGGGGCTGGGGCATGGTGGGGGCAGCTACTCCCTGGGACGTGGTCTTGACTGTTTCATACATGAACCTCCTTTGAGAATCGAATCAAAGATCTAGACCCGCACTGTCCAAGTTGGCCCCACACAACTGTTGAAATTGACACCTGAAGCTGGGCGTGGTGGATCACGCCTGTAATCCCAGTCTTTTGAAGGCCAAGATGGGAGGATAACCTGAAGCCAGGAGTTCAAGACCAGCCTGGGCAATATAGCCAGACCTTGTCTCTATAAAAAAATGTTAAAACTGGCCAGTTGTGGTGGTGTGAGCCTGTAATCCCAGCTACTTGGGAGGCCAAGGTGGGAGGATCACTTAAGCCCAGGAAATGGAGCCTGCAGTGAACCGTGACTAGACCTCTGCACTCCAGCCTGGGTGATGAGACAAGGCAGGAAGGAAGGAAGGAAGAAGAGAGGGAGGAGGCCTCAGGGAAAGAAAGAGGAAAGGAAAAGAGAATGAAAAGAAAAAAGGAAAGGAAAGAAAAGGGGGAAAGGGAATGAATGGAAAGAAGGAAGGAAAGAAGGAAGGGAGGGAGGGAGAAAGGGAGGAAGGAAGGAGGGAGAGAAGGAAAGAAATTTACACTTTAATCCATTAAAGTAAAATAAAATGGTTCTGCTCTTAAGCGGCACTGGCCACATTTCAAGAGCCGAGTGCGCTACGTGGGGCAGCTTAGCTGGGGCAGGGGCGGAAGGCGTGCTCTGGGCCGGCCAGCCACTGCATCTGTCCCCGCTGTCCCCGCCCCTGCAGTTCTGGATCATCCCTAGCATCCTGGGAAGCTCCAACCTCTACTTCTTGTCGGATGACGACTGGGAGACCATCTCCGCCTGGATCTACGGCCTCGGCCTCTGTGGCCTCTTCGTGGTGTCCACCGTGTTCCACACCATCTCCTGGAAGAAGAGCCACCTCAGGTGCCTCCTGCCCAGAGGGGACCCATGCCGGGTGGGGGGCCAGGGCAGGGCAGCCCACGACGGCCCAGGGGGTGAACCAGGACACCCGGTCTGCCTGGGGACATTCTCCGCTGAGCTGGGAGGAGCTGGGGTGGACGACCCATGGGGTGGCTTTGCACAAGTCACAAGACCTGCCTTATTTAGGCTTCAGTTGGGTCTCTTCTGGGCAGACCACCTTGCCCACAGGAGCCTTCTTTTTTTTTTTTTCTTTGAGATGGAGTCTCGCTCTGTCACCCAGGCTGGAGTGCAGTGGCCTGATCTCAGCTCACTGCAACCTCTGCCTCCTGGGTTCAAGCAATTCTCCTGCCTCAGCCTCCCAAGTAGCTGGGATTACAGGCACCCGCCACCACGCCTGGCTAATTTTAATGTTTGTTTTTGGTAGAGACAGGGTTTCACCATGTTGGCCAGGCTGGTCTCGAACTCCTGACCTCAGGAGGCCCGCCCACCTCGGCCTCCCAAAGTGCTGGGATTACAGGCATGAGCCACTGCACTCGGCCAACTTTTTTTTTTTTTTTTTTTTTTTGAGACAGAGTCTCAATCTGTTGCCCAGGCTGTAGTGCAATGGTACAGTCTTGGCTTACTGTAGCCTCTGCCTCCAGGGCTCAAGCAATCCTTCTGCCTCAGCCTCCTAAGGAGCTGAGACCACAGGTGTGTGCCATCACACCTGGCTAATTTCTGTATTTTTTGGAGAGAAGGGATTATGGGGTTTCACCATGTGGCCCAGGCTGGTCTCCAACTCATGGGCTTAAGCAATCCACCTGCCTCAGCCTCCCAAAGTGCTGGGGTTACAGGGTTGAGTCTTTATGCCTGGCTTGGTTTGCCTGCTTCTGAGAGGACCAAGAGGAAAGGCTTGCTGGCTGAGGCCGGCTCCCCTCCAGGCCTCATTCCAGGCATTCTACAGGCGCCATTCCCTAATCTTTTCAATAATTCTGCAATATAGGGATTAGAATCCCTGAGTTTTATGGTTTTGAGTTTTTGTTTTTTGTTTTTTTTTTGAGATGAGGTCTCACTCTGTGTCCCAGGCTGGAGTGTGGTAGCATCATCTTGGTTCACTGCAGCTTCCACCTCCAGGGCTCAAGTGATCCTTCCACCTCAGCCTCCCAAGTAGCTGGGACTACAGGCATGCACCACCACATCTAGCTAATTTTGTGTATTTCTTGTAGAGATGGGGTTTTATCATGTTGCCCAGGCGGGTCTTGAACTGCTGGGCTCAAGCAATCTACCCTCCTTGGCCTCCCAAAGTGCTGGAACTACAAGTATGAGCCATTGTGCCCATCTAGTTTTGATATATATATGAAAAAAAAATACAGTGAGGCTGGGAGAGGTGGCTCATGCCTGTAATCCCAATACTTTGGGCGGCTGAGGTTGGAGAATCACTTGAGGTCAGGAATTTGAAACCAGCCTGGTCAGCATGGTGAAACTCTGTCTCTACTAAAAGTAAAAAAAAATTAGCCAAGCACAGAGGTGCACACCTGTAATCCTAGCTACTTGGGAGGATGAGGCACGAGAATCGCTTGAACCTGGTAGGCGGAGGTTGCAGTGAGCCAAGATGGTGCCACTGCACTCCAGCTTGGGCAACGGAGCAAGACTCGGTCAAGAAGGAAGGAAGAAAGGAAGGGAGGGAGGGAGGGAAGGAAGAAAGGAGGGAAAGAGAGAAAGAAAAGAAACCTTATTGCTGAAGATTGCATAGCAGCCAAACCCAACCTGAGCTGACTCCAGGAATCCAGGCCCCCCTATAAAGCTGTATGCTGCCCCCTTTAATTTTTATGAAGATATACAGTTGAGCCATGCATACAATCATTGGTCAAATTTGTTCAGGGCTGCACTTTGCTAGACAGAACCACAGTTGTATTGGTCAGCAATTGCTGTGTAACAAAGTATCTCAGAGCATCATGGCTTAAATAACGAGAAACACTTATTCTCTCTCGAAGCCTCAGGGGGTTAGGAATTTGAGAGCTTTAGCTGTGTAGCTCCAGTTTGTGATGTCTCCTGTAGTCAGAGGTTGGCTGAGGCTGCTGTCATCTGATGGCTTGACTGGCGCTGGAGGGTCTAAGCCCACTCACATGGCTGGTGAGCTAGTTGGTGCTGGGTTGTAGTGTGGCTGTCTTCACAGCCACATGGGAGCTTGTTTGCCTCAAACTTAGCGACTTAATTGAACAAGGCGGAAGCTCTAATGTCTTTTATAATCTTGCTTCAGAAACCACACACCATCATTTCTGCAATGTCCTACAGGTTCCCTGAGTTAACCCTACTTTTTTTTGGGAGGGGAGGGTCCCAGAGTGTGAATATCAGAAGTGTGGCTCATTGGGCACCATTGTGGAGGCTGGCACCATGCCAGTCCCATGTACTGAGGGTTATATACAAAGCGAGGTCATCATAAAAGTGGCTGGTGTTTATTGAGCATTTACTATGTACTGTGCTGAGTATTAGCTAATTTAATCCTCTCCACAGCCCTGTGTCGGGTTGCTGGCATCCTCTGTATTTTACAGAGGAGGAAGCTGAGACCTAGAGCAAATAGGTAACTTGTTCAAGGTTGTGTACTCCTGAAGCATAGAGCTGGAATTCTGACTCCAGAGCCTGGATTCCAGCTACTAAGTTCTTCTAACACAGAATGTCAGCTCCCAGACAGTTTTGAGGGGGACATAATTTAGTAGCTTTTGATTGTTTTTTTTTTTTTTTTGAGGCAGGGTCTAGCTCAGTTGCCCCGACTGGAGTGCAGTGGCACAAACATGGGTTACTGCAGCCTCAACCTCACAGGCTCAAGAGATCCTCCTGCCTCAGCCTCCTAAATAGCTGGGCCTACAGGTGCACACCATTATCCTGGCTGATCTTTTTAACTTTTAGTAGAGATGAGTTCTCACTGTGCTGCCCAGGCTGGTCTCCAACTCCTGAGCTCAAGCAATTCTCCTGCCTCAGCCTCCCAAAGTGCTGGAATTACAGGTGTGAGCCACTGCATCTGGCTGTTTTTGCACTTTCTCCACAGAATTATTTCCCCATTTGAAATCTTTGGAAAAACCCCGTATATAAAGCAGGAATGCACAATGGCTCAGATTAAAGTAAGGGAGGACGGCCGGGCCTGGTGGTTCATGCTTGTAATCCCAGCACTTTGGGAAGCCGAGATGGGCAGATCACAAGGTCAGGAGTTCGAGACCAGCCTGGCCAACATAGTAAATACCAAAAATACAAAAATTACCCAGGTGTGGTGGTGGGCATCTGTAGTCCCAGCTACTCGGGAGGCTGAGGCAGGAGAATTGCTTGAACCCGGGAGGTGGATGTTGCAGTGAGTCGAGATCATACCACTGCACTCCAGCCTCGGAGACAGAGCGAGACCTTGTCTCAAAAAAAAAAAAAAAAAAAAGTGGGGAGGAGGATGTACGATCCTTACCTTCAGGGGTGCAAGGCCTTCAGTGGGAGGCAAGGTGTCTCCATGCAGCCTCTAGGGTGATAAGGAGGCTGGTTTGGAGACCGCTGCCCTGGTCACTTTCAGATGGGGATTCTGAGGCCCAAGGGGTCCTGGCTGGATAGAGGAGCCCAGCCCAGTTAACCCGTAGGCAGGCGCGATCAGCCCAGGGCACGGCTCTGGGGGCGCTGGCCCTTCCCTGCTGCGCAAGGGCCGTGACCGCGGGCTTCTCTGCTGCCCTAGGATGGTGGAACACTGTCTGCACATGTTCGACCGGATGGTCATCTATTTCTTCATAGCGGCCTCCTACGCACCCTGGTGAGTACAGTTCTGCCACCCAGCAAACGCTCGGAGTCCTTTCTTTTCATTGTTCGAATTTATTTTTCTATTTGGCTGGGTAATGTGTTGACTTGGCACAGAGGAATTAGGGGAAGAGCTTCCTGACACCCTTTTCTCCTTCCTGGAAGCAGCTACTTATATCCACTTTCTTGGGTGTCCTTCTTGATTATTTTATGCAGAAAAAAGAAAAATATACTTTTTTTTTTTTTTTTTTTAGAATTCTGAGACAGAATCTCACTCTGTCACCCAGGCTGGAGTGCAGTGTCACGATCTTGGCTGACTGCAACCTCTGCCTCCCGGGTTCAAGTGATTCTCCTGCCTCAGCCTCCCGAGTAGCTAGGATTACAGGTGTCCACCACCAAGCCTGGCGAATTTTTGTATTTTTTTAGTAGAGACATGGGGTTTCACCATGTTGGCCAGGCTGGTCTCGAACTCCTGACCTCAAATGATCTGCCTGCCTCAGCCTCCCAAAGTGTTTGGATTACAGGTGTGAGCCACTGTGCCCATCCAGAAAAGCAAATATTAATATGTAATATGTGTCTCTATATATACACATATGCATATTTGCAATAGACATTATATGCATATGTATATAGACATGTATATGCTTGTGTCTACATATACATATAAATATGTGTAACAGACATAGACATATGCATACATATGAATATGCATACATATATACTTATATTTATTTACTTAATATATAATTTATTTAATATGGCTTTTAAGTTTTTAATTTTTTTTTAGAGACAGGGTCTCACTCTGTGCCTATGCTGGAGTGCAGTGTTGTGATCATAGCTCACTGCAGCCTCCGACTCCTGGGCTCAAGTCATTCTCCTGCCTCAGCTTCCCAAGTAGCTGGGACTGCAGGTGCAAGCCACCATGCTTGGCTACTATTTTTATTTTTGCAGGGTCTCACTATGTAGCCCAGGCTGGTCTTGAACTCCTGGCCTCAAGCCATCTCCTGCCTCTGCCTCAGCCTCCCAAAGTGTTGGAGTACAGGCATGAACCACTGCAATGGCCACATTTTATAAATATGTGTTTATTTTGTTTTTATTTTTTGTTTTGTTTTCATTTTTGAGATGGAGTCTTGTTCTCTCCCCAGGCTGGAGTGCAGTGGCTCCATCTCGGCTCACTGCAACCTCTGCCTCCCAGGTTCAAGCGATTCTCCTGCCTCAGCCTCCTGAGTAGCTGGGATTATAGGCATGCACCACCACACCTGGCTAATTTTTGTATTTTTAGTAGAGACGGGATTTCACCATGTTGGCCAGGCTGGTCTTGAACTCCTGACCTCAGGTGATCCGCCCGCCTCGGCCTCCCACAGTTCTAGGATTACAAGCATTAGCCACCACGCCTGGCCTGAATTTCTCTTCTTTAGCCCTGGCTGTGATTGATTGGGCACTGCCCTGTGCCAGGCCCTGTGCTGGTATCTGAGGGCATTGTCACAAACAAAAGCCCCAGCTTCCTCTCCTTGTGGAAAAAAAAAAAAAGAGAAAAAAGAAAACACTACTGAAAACCAAATACTGAAGGTTTTATATAATCAGGGAGAATACAGACATTTTCCAAAGCCAATATTAAAGCAATCAGAGAGAAGCTGATACAAATGAAAGACAGAGACAAATTCTTCAGGTATCAAGACTGAAAAAATACATGATTTGCAAAGTGAAAAACCAAACTGGCTTCTGAATGTGGCCACAGCACCATTTAATGCTAACACACAGTGGAGACGCTTCTAATAATTTCCCAAAGATAGACTTCAGAGGAAACATCAAGTGTGATTATCATGCAGACATAAAAACAACAGGCACCATGTCACACATGAAAGAAGTCCAAGAGGCTGGGCTCGGTGGCTCATGCCTGTAATTCCAGCACTTTGGGAAGCTGAGGTGGGCGGATCACCTGAGGTCAGGAGTTCAAGACCGGCCTGGCCGACATGGCGAAACCCCATCTCTACTAAAAATACCAAAAGTTAGCCGGGCGTGGTGGTGGGCTAACTTTTGGTATTTTTAGTAGAGATGGTCTCGAACTAAAGTGAATTTAGTATAAGTGAATTTATCAGCTTCTCTCTGATTGCATGCACTTGTAATCCTAGCTACTCTGGTGGCTAAGATAGAATTGCTTGAGTCTGGGAGGCGGAGATTACAGTGAGCCAAGATCAAGCCATTGCACTCCAGCCCAGGCAACAAGAGCGAGACGCCGTCTAAAAAAAAAAAGAAATCCAAGAATACAGTACCCCTGAGGAGGTTTTTAAAGAAACTAGTTTGTGATGGCATGTGCTGGTAGTTCCAGCTACGCAGCAGGCTGAGGCAGGAGAACTGCTTGAGCCCAGGAAGTCGAGGCTGCAGTGAGCTATGATTGTGCCACTGCACTCCAGCCTGGGGGATAAAGTGAGAACCTCTCTCTAAAAAAACGAACTAACGAGAAACCGGAAACATGTGATTTTAAAAATTCAACTTTCTTTTTTTTTTCTGAGTGTTTTGCTCTTGTCGCCCAGGCTGGAGTGCAATGGAGCAATCTTGGCTCACTGCAACCTCTGACTCTCAGGTTCAAGCAACCTCTGACTCTCAGGTTCAAGCAATTCTCCTGCATCAGCCTCCCAAGTAGCTGGGATTACAGGTGCCTGCCACCACGCCTAGCTAATTTTTGTATTTTTAGTGGAGATGGGGTCTTGCCATGTTGGCCAGGCTGGTCTGGAACTCCTGACCTCAGGTAATTGACCTGCTTTGGCCTCCCAAAGTGCTGGAATTACCGGCGTGAGCCACCGTGCCCAGCCGAAAATCCAATTTTCTTGTGTTTTACATAATTTATCTTCAGAGTCAAAGTGAGTTTTACGGTGAAGGAACATTTGTTTGAAGTTCAGGAAAATTATTAGGCGTCCATTTTCTTCTTTTAAAGTCAAGTTAAAACTAAATGTAATACTTTTAATTAAAAATGATAAGTTAATTCTCACCCCTTCTCCTTTCCCTTCATCCCATCCTATCCGTCTACCCAGTGGCCTATTTTTAGGTCTGCTTGGAAGGATACGTAGAATGATGGTTATTTTGCGTAATGAGGTGGGTTATTTTTTACCCTTAAACTTTTCAGTGTTATTTAACTTCTTTATAGTGACAGACTCTGAGCAGGTCACTTTTTTTTGGCAGAAGTTTACATAAGACATTCTCATTTCAGAAATTCATTTCAGGGCAGGCGCAGTGGCTCATGCCTATAATCCCAGCACTTTGGGAGGCTGAGGCAGCCTCCTGAGGTGGTAGGAGGCGGATCACCTGAGGTCAGGAGTTTGAGACCAGCCTGACCAACATGGTGAAACCCTGTTTCTACTAAAAATACAAAAATTAGCCAGGCATGGTGGTGGGCGCCTGTAATCCCAGCTACTCGGGAGGCTGAGGCAGGAGAATTGCTTGAATCCAGGAGGCAGAGGTTGCAGTGAGCCGAGATGGTGCCACTGCACTCCAGCCTGGGTGACAGAGTGAGATTCCATCTCAAAATAAATAAATAAAATAATAAAATGAAGTAATAAAATAAAACAGCATTGCTGGAACTGCGGTGACGGAGAATACACAGTTGCCCTCCAAACAGGCTTTATTTACTTGTTCATAATCCCACCAGTTTGAGGTGCCCCTTACGTTTTCTCCTAGATATTATCAATTTTGCTAATTTTCCTCTAACCATTGCTTGCTGTTTCAGTTTGTCTAGTACCCTTTCTTCCTGTTCACCCGTCTTCCTGTGAGCGCCCTGTCCCAGCCTTGAAGCCACAGGTGACAGGGCTTCCCTGGGATCTGTTTCCTGCGACAGGCCGGCCCTTGAGGGCTGGGGTCCTGGTGGGCCCCGCCTCAGGCCGTGGCTTTGGCTCTCTCTCCCAGGCTGAACCTCCGGGAGCTGGGCCCCTGGGCCTCCCACATGCGCTGGCTGGTCTGGATTATGGCGTCTGTGGGCACCATCTATGTCTTTTTCTTCCACGAACGGTAAGCCAGGCCTGGGGGCTTCAGGGAGGTGGGCTTCAAGGAGGCGGGATTCTTTTTCTGTAAGAGATGCTCCGGCCTCCCCAGGGCTCCTGGGCACCCGAGAGCCCAGGATGATACCATAATCATGAGAGCCTAGCTCTGGCTGGCGTGCCATTCAGGCTCAGGGATGGCCACCAAGTCTTGCAGCCCCTAGGGTCAACCTGAAGTTGTCAAAAAGATATCACAGGTGGCCAGGTGCAGTGGCCCACACCTGTAATCCCAGCACTTTGGGAGGCCAAGGAGGGCTGATCACTTGAATTCAGGAGTTCGAGACCAGTCTGGCCAACATGGTGAAAATCCATCTTTATTAAAAATACAAAAATTAGCCAGGCATGGTGGTGGGTGGTGGGTCCCAGCTACTCAGGAGGCTGAAGCAGGAGAATGGTTTGTACCTGGGGGGTGGAGGTTGCAGTGAGCCAAGATCGCATCACTGCACTCCAGCCTGGGTGACAGAGTGAGACTCTTGTCTTTAAAAAAAAAAGCATAGGTTCCTAGCCCCATTGAATTCATTGTGGGGGGGGGTCACATACCACTTGCCCTTCTTAAACTATTAGCAGATGGAGGGGAGAGGTCCTGAAAGAGTCACACTCTCTATACCCCTATTCTGCCGAGTGATGGGGATGGAATAATTCAGTAAAGAAACAGGACAATAGAAGCAAAAGAGAATAACAGGCTTCTGCAGTCTCAGAGCCCAGGAACCTCTGGAAGTCATTTAGTCCAGGGACAGCAGAGAGGCTTTCAGTTGCTGCAGCAGCCCAGCTCGATTGGAAGTGGCTGCTCAGGCCCTGTGGGAAGAGATGCTGGGATTGAATAGTGATGTCTGCCACAGGCTGAGCATTGGGAGTGCCCACATGTATGCTATGCTCAATGTTTGCAATCCCTGCTCTGGCTCCTGCATGCGTTTTACAGAAGTGGAAACTGAGTCTCAGGGAGGGAAAGTGCCCAAGGTCACACAGCACCTGGTGAATGTAGCTGGGTGAAATCTGAGCCAAGGCATGCTAGACAGAGAAAGCATCATTTCTTCCCACTGTTCTGGCCAGAGTGTTCCCTCTTCCCCAGGAACAGGGAGCTCTGCGTGGTTTCCTCATGGGGAGGCACGTCCTAAGGCCAGCATGGCTTGTCTTTCTGCCAGGTACAAGCTTGTGGAGCTTCTCTGCTACGTTGTGATGGGCTTCTTCCCCGCCCTGGTCATTCTCTCCATGGTAAGTGTTGGCTGCCCTGCGTGGATGGGTCCTTGCAAGGGACCAAGAGTGTCCGAGCTGGACGTAACTGTTGAGATTGTCACAAACTCTCTCCTTTGGCAGATGGGGAAACTGAGGCCTGGCATGACTTGTCTAAAGAAGCAGTAGGACAGGTGCAGTGGCTCATGCCTGTAATCCGGTCCTTTGGGAGGCTGAGGTGGGAGGATAGTTTGAGTCTAGGAGTTTGAGAGCAGCCTGGGCAACATAGCAAGACCCATCTCTGCAAAAAAAAAAAAAATAGCCAGATGTGGTACACACCTGTAGTCTCAGCTACTCCGGAGGCTGAGGCAGGAGAATCGCTTGAACCCAGGAGGCAGAGGTTGCCGTGAGCCGAGATTGTGCCACTGCATTCCAGCCTAGGTAACAAAAGCGAAACTCTGCCTCAAAAAAAATTTTTTTTTTTTTGTGGAGGCAGGGTCTCCCTGTGTTGCCAAGGATGGTCTTGAACTCCTGGCCCGGTGACGACTTGGCAGGTTCTTCTTGCTCAATTCCCTCCTATTCTTTGACGGTTTCTCTCTCTCTTTGTTTTTTTTTTTTTTTTAGAGATAGTGTCTCACTATGTTGCCCAGGCTGGTCTTGATCTCCTGGGCTCAAGCCCACCTTGGCCTCCCAAAGTGTTGGGATTACAGGCGTGAGCCACCGCCCCCGGCAGAGAGTTTCCTTTACTAAGAACCTCTCATATTAATAGTACTCACATCTGGGGGCTAGGACTACTACTTTTTCTTACCATGTTTTTTTCTCTAAATATTTTTTGCCATGAAGAAAACAATTTCTGTTTTCTCTACTTTTTTTTTTTTTTTTTGCCATGCTATTACTTTCACTTCAGTGGCACATTCACTGTCATGCGACCATCACCACCATCCATCTCCAGAACTTTTTGCATCTCTGCAAACTCTAACTCTGTCCTCATTTTTTTTTTTGTTTTTTGAGACGGAGTCTTACTCTGTCATCCAGGCTAGAGTGCAGTGACGTGATCTTGGCTCACTGCAACCTCCACCTCCTGGGTCCTGGTTCAAGCGATTCTCCTGCCTCAGCCTCCCAAGTAGGTGGGATTACAGGAGCACACCACCATGCCCAGCTAATTTTTGTATTTTTAATAGAGACGAGGTTTCACCATGTTGGCCAGGCTGGTCTTGAACTCCTGACCTCAGGTGATCTGCCTGCCTGAGTCTCTCAAAGTGCTGGGATTATTGATGTGAGCCACTGTAACAATAACTTTTTTCCCCCTTGCCCCAGCTCCTGGCAACCACCATTCTGCTTTCTTCCTCTATGAATCTGACAACTCTAGGAACCTCATATAAGTGGAATCATACAGTATTTGTCCTTTTGTGACTGACTTATTTCATTCAGCCCAATGTTGCCAAGGTTCACGTATGTTGTAGCATGCATTGGCATTTCCTTCCTTTTTAGGGCTGAATACTATTCCATTGCATGGATGGAGCTCATTTTGTTCATTCATTCCTTGGTGGACACCTGGGTTGCTTCCACCTTTTGCTGTTGTGTTTATGCTGCTATGAACATGGGTTTGCAAACATCTGTCAAGACCCTGCTTTCAATTCGTTGGGTATATACCTAGATGTATTATAGGTTTACCAAAGACAAGCTATAGGGTGGGGGCAGTGGCTCATGCCTGTGATCCCAGCACTTTGAAAGGCCAAGGTGGGCGGATCGCCTGAAATTAGGAGTTTGAAACCAACCTGGCCAACATGGTGAAACCATCTCTACTAAAAATACAAAAATTAGCTGGGCGTGGTGATGCGCGCCTGTAGTCCCAGCTACTTGGGAGGCTGAGGCAGGAGAATTGCTTGAACCTTGGAGGTGGAGGTTGCAGTGAGCCGAGATCTCACCATTGCACTCCAGCCTGGGCGACAGAGCAAATCTGTCTCAAAATAAATAAATAAATAAATAAATAAAAGAAAAAATACGTTATAAAAAATATTATTTGAGGCTGAGTGTGGTGGCTTGCACGTGTAATGCCAGCACTTTGGGAAGCCGAGGTGGGAGAATCACTTGAGGCTATGAGTTTGAAGCCAGCCTGGGCAATATAGTGAGCCCCACCAGAATCTCCAAAAATAAAATAAAATTAGCCAGGCATGGTGATGTCATGGGATGTCTGTAGTCCCAGCTACTGGGGAGGCTAAGGCAGGAGGATCGCTTCAGGAGTTCGAAGCTGCAGTGAGCTACCCTTGTGCCACTGTTCTCCAGCTGGGGCGACAGACCGAGACCCTGTCTCAAAAAAAAAATATTGGTGAGATTTTAATAGAAATGAGAATGTCTGTCCTCTGAGAACTAGTCTGGGGAGAATTGCTGGTGTATCAGTGTTAAGACTTCCCACCTAGGAGTCTGGGCTGGTTTGTCATCTGTGCGTCTTTTGGTTTTGGGGAATGGGGAGCACCTGGTGCTTCCAGCCACACCGGCTGCTCTTCTGACCTGTGCCCCACCCTTGTCCTTGCCGACAGCCCAACACCGAGGGCATCTGGGAGCTGATGACCGGAGGGGTCTTCTACTGCCTGGGCATGGTCTTCTTCAAGAGTGACGGGAGGATCCCCTTTGCCCATGCCATCTGGCATCTCTTTGTGGCATTTGGTGCTGGTACCCACTACTACGCCATCTGGAGGTACCTCTATCTGCCCAGCACCCTGCAGACCAAGGTGTCCAAATGAGGTGACCCAGACTCCAGAGGTCATTTGGGCTTTAGGAGTGAAGCACCACAGGAAGTGTTCCTGCAAATGTTAACCCAGAGCACAGCACCAAGGCCTGTCTTCCCTTCATTGGGTAGAGTTCTTGATGGGTCTCAGGTGACTTTTGGTGACAGCCAGATCATCCCTCGAGTCCCCAGTGAGAAAGAAAGCATTTAGCCATTCTTACAGAGGAGAAATTAACCCTGTAATGTGTTTCTATTTTAGACGAGTGTCTCCTAATACAAGCAACATTAGCATCTTTAGGAAAGGAAGCAGGCGTGGTCCTGGAAAATTGGGGAATGGCGAGCCAATCTGTGTTTCTTAAGGTCCTGAGGAATCTGGCAAGGAATCCTGTGGGTTGTGTATACCTGGTGGCCAGAGCCTCCCTCTCTGCTACCAAAGTCCAGGCTTGGGAATTATATCCGGTTCAGGGAAAGGGGACAGCCCAGCTTGTAGATGAGGGATGGTGAATGGCTGTGACCATGGCAGACATCACCAATCAAGTGCAGCACGTGGGTGATGTCAGAATTCTTCCCAGCACAGTGTTCTGGGCAGCCAGTACCAATCAATTTGGCACTCACTATGGAACCTCTTTGCCCTTCCTGTCTGGTATGCTGTAAATGGGATCATGGCCAGAGTAGCTGAAAATCTCCATATGAGGATTTGCATGCCTGTCTCCTCATCTCCCCCTCCCTTATGGGAAGCTCCTAGAGTAGGCAGTTTGGGGGCAGTAGAGGGAAACTGAGGCACACACCCATGCAGCCCCTGATGTTCTGTTCCACCATAGTTGGTTCTCAGTATAGTTGGGGATGAGGATGCTGTTACTTGGCCATTTCTTCCCATCTCCCAAAATCCAGAGACATTACAAGAGCCATTCATTCATAATATGGGGCAAATATAATAATATGGGGCACTTGCTCCCCGCTTCATACTTAAGGTTGGTGATGCCAACATTTGGATTCTCTCTTGGTGCCAATCAGTGGCTGTCAGAGGCGACTCAAGTGCACCCCAGAGGGAAGGCACACGGATCTGGGGAGACTGTTCCAGGTCCCCTCAACCTCCAAAGTGCCCAGTAGCCCAACAGCAAGGCTTCCAAGGGTCTGTTATTTCGTCCCCGTCACGGCGGGGCCAGCCTCTCTGTCCAATGCTGCCTTGACGTTTACTGGGGAGGTGAGTAGCAGGCCCAGCTCCGGGACCTGAATTGGAATCTCAGATTCTCTGGATAAAGAATTTGTCTCGGCCGGGCAAGGTGGCTCACGCTGGTAATCCCAGCACTTTGGGAGGCCAAGGCAGGCAGATCACAAGGTCAGGAGTTCAAGACCAGCCTGGCCAACATGGTGAAACCCCGTCTCTACTAAAAATACAAAGATTAGCTGGGCGTGGTGGCGCATGCCTGTAATCCCAGCTACTTGGGAGGCTGAGGCAGGAGAATCACTTGAACCCAGGAGGTGGAGGTTGCAGTGAGCCGAGATCGTACCATTGCACTCCAGCCTGGGCGACAGAGCAGTGAGACTCCGTCTCAAAAGCAAACAACAGCAAAAAAATCTGTCTCAAGTCAGGAGGTCCTCATTCCATGATTCCCACCCAGAGTGGGGTGGGCACAGACAGGAGGCCTTATGCCTATCTCTAGCACAT
The DNA here is from genome assembly GCA_963573385.1 of Cacajao melanocephalus. Lineage (NCBI taxonomy): Eukaryota > Metazoa > Chordata > Mammalia > Primates > Pitheciidae > Cacajao > Cacajao melanocephalus. The sequence continues at coordinate 2,915 of CAUYLG010050637.1, read as the reverse complement.
TCCAGGGGGTTCCAGGGCTCCTGCACCTGGAATCCTGTGAATCCAAGCCAGTGTTAAATCATCTCGACACATTCCACAGACCAGATAGTTTCTGAGCTGGGAGATGCTGTGTGAATAGCTTTTGTCTTCCTGCCCATTTGTGTATGTGTATATGGTGCATGTGTGTGCACACGTGTGCCTACACAGTCACTCCTGATGCCTGGAAGCTGTCTTCGGTAAGCCTGCCCCGTGGAGCTCACCAGACATTTCCCACCAGCTGCGGTCAGGGCTGGAGGTCAACGGGGAAACTTTTGCAGGCGAGGGCTGTCTGGGGGAGAGACTCGCTCCCAAATGGGGACAGAGACACTGAAAACTTGACCTCTGCCTGGGCCTGGGGCTGGGAGAGGGGGTCCTGTGGGTTCTCGGGTGCTGTTTAGCAGACCTCCCAAAGCATGGCACCATGCCAGGCCAAGATAAAAATCCTGTCATCAAGATGCTGATGGAGGCCAAAGCACCTTCCTGGGACCAGTGACTTGGGACGACTCCCTCCCTCCCTCCCTCCCTCCCTCCCTCCCTCCCTGCCTCCCTCCCTTCCTTCCTTCCTTCCTTCCTTTCTTCCTTCCTCTTCTTCCTTCTCCTCCTCTTCCTCCTCCACTTCTTCTCCTTTTCTTCTTCTCTTTCTTCATCTTCTTCCCTCTTTCTTCCCCTTCTCCTCTTTCTTCTTCTAAGATACTTTGACTTCTTTCCCTATTTGGATGACTTGGAACTTTTTTAGTGACTCCATAGCCACTGCTGACTCCTCAGCCTGGCACCTGTGCTTCCTGTGCCCCCTCCTGGGCATCTGGTCTTGCATTTTTCCCCAGGACAGCCTGCCCCTTCACGGCCCTGGATCTTTGGAGGTGCTGGTCCTGCTGGTGGGAACTGTATTGTTTCTCTTGTTCACCCAACTTACTCCTACTCTTCCTTCAAAACCCAGCTCAGGCATCAGCACTGGGGAACTTCTGGCCTTCCTCTGACTTAGGGGCATCTCCTCTGCTTCCTGCCAGGCTCCCTGCCCTCCTGCATCACGGCCTAGAGCCCTGTCCTTCATCACACAGGTACTTGCGTCAGTCCCAGACCTGGGAGCTCCTGGAGGGAGGGACTGTGTCTTGCTGAACTTGGGATCGATTCCAGCGTAACTCCGGCATTGTGAGAGCTTTGGACCATTTCCTAACCTCTTTGAGCCTCAGTGTCCTCAACTGCTAAATGGGTATAGTAAAGCAGCACTTTGCCGGCTGCTTGAAGATGCAGCAGGATGACAAATGCACAATACCAGCCTGCTCTCCTCATTAGTTCTGTTGGCTTTCCAATGGAAAGCAACCCCGATCCTGAAGATGACATGTTTTCAGGGGTGTTGGCCAAAGGAATGAATCACTAATGGTGGAATTTCCAACTGTAGCTAGTCTGGTGAGAACATGAAGGGCATTGTGAAGGGCTTTGGCCACATTTCCCCCCCTCACTCCAATTCAGGACATGCTTCCCATGAGCCTTTTCTTTTTCCCAGCATCATTCTGGAAGAGATTTTCCCAGGATTCCATTTCATCCAAGCCCAGACCCTGGATGTCCTCTGGATGCTTTGTAAGGTAGTGCAGGAAAGGAAAAGAAGTTTTCCTAGGCCATTCTCTCCCATGGGCAAGTCCCTGTCCTGGCAGCATTCTAGGCTGTGCACGGGGTGTATGACATAGAGAGGGGCGCCGAGCGTGGTGGCTCATGCCTGTAAGGCTGAGGTGAGTGGATCACCTGAGGTCAAGAGTTCGAGACCAGCCTCGTCAACATGAGGAAACCCCGCCTCTACTAAGCATGTAAAAATTAGCTGAGACCAGGCGTGGTGGCTCATGCCTGTAATCCCAGCACTTTGGGAGGCTGAGGCAGGTTGATCACCTGAGTTCAGGAGTTCGAGACCAGCCTGGCCAACATGGTGAAACCCCGTCTCTACTAAAAATATAAAATTAACCCTGTGTGGTGATGGGCACCTGTAATTCTAACTACTCGGGAGGCTGAGGCAGGAGCATTGCTTGAACTCGGGAGGCAGAGCCGAGATTGCGCCACTGCACTCCAGCCTGGGCTACAAGAGCGAAACTCTGTCTCAAAAAAAAAGTGGGGGTGCCCACTGGAAATTCACGGGGGCACTGGAAATTCAGACAGCAGCACTCTCTTCCTTTCCATCCCCGGGGCCATGATGTTCTTGGTGACCCAGCAGAGCTGTTGTCATGCCTCAGGGAGTCAGCAGAGCAGTTGGCAGCAGGCTGGCGTGTGTGACATTCTGGGCTTGCCGGCATCTGCACCTGCGCTCAGTGGGCACTGCTATGGCAAGATGAGTGATGGCTGGTGGGAGTGGGGCAGGGTCCTGCTCAGCGGACTCACATTTGGGAAGGCAGCTGAATTAGTGGCCCTGGCAACACACCTCCCACTCCCTGGCCACATGCCCAGCTGGGAGGACTTCCCTGTAAGGCCCAGACAGAGCTTGGCTAGGGCTGTCCCCAGGGTTGACAGCATCCTGGCCAGGGAAGGGTTTGAGTCAGTGTCACAGACCAGAGCTGCCTTTCCCACTGGATTGGAAGCTGAAGGTGTAGTGTGAGCGGCGCTGAGCCTTCTGTGTTCCATCAGCATCAGGCTCCGCTGGGGAGAATCCTAGGATAGCGCTTGAGGGTGGGGAGCGGGAAGCAGAGATGGGAATCGCAAGTGAGCCCAGACTGGAGATCTAAAGCCACCTTGGTAGTGGGCGGGACTGTGCGCTATAGTGCACGGTGGGATGACAGCACTGAAGGCTCGCAGAACACTTTTACAGTCCCTGCTTTTCAGTTTCCCAAACTCCCTCCCCAACCCCCCCCCCCCCCCCCCCCCCCCCCCCCCCCCCCCAACCCGACGGGGGCCCGGGGGGGGGGGGGCGCGGGGTG